>JAYXIM010055852.1:0-85441 GCA_037575425.1 Anastrepha fraterculus | reverse complement strand
CTAATACGGCTATGTAAAATTACTTTGCTCAACACCAGCAGTGCCGTCAGAATTGGGAAGGACCTCTCCGAGCCGTTTGATACCAAACAAGGTTTCAGACAAGGTGACTCGCTGTCGTGTGACTTCTTTAACCTGATGTTGGAGAGGATCGTACGAGCCGCAGAACTTAATCGCTCAGGCACAATATTTTATAAGAGCGTACAATTGTTGGCGTATGCCGATGATATTGACATCGGCCTTAAGAACCGCGCTGTTAGTTCTGCCTTCTCCAAACTGGATAAAGAGGCAAAACGAATGGGTTTGGTGGTGAACGAGGACAAAACGAAGTTCCTCCTGTCTTCAAACAAATAGTCGGCGCACTCGCGTATCGGCACCCACGTCACTGTAGACAGTTATAATTTCGAGGTTGTAAAAGACTTCGTTTATTAAGGAACCAGCATTAACACCGATAACAATGTCAGCCTTGAAATCCAACGTAGAATCTCTCTTGCCAATAAGTGCTACTTTGGACTAAGTAGGCAACTGAGCAGTAAAGTCCTCTCTCGACGAACAAAACTAACGCTCTACAAGACTCTCATCATGCCCGTCCTAACGTATGGGGCAGAAGCTTAGACGATGACAACATCCGATGAAGCGACGCTTGGAGTGTTCGAGAGAAAGATTCTGCGTAAGATTTTTGGACCTTTGCACGTTGGCAACGGCGAATATCGCAGACGATGGAACGATGAGCTGTATGAGCTTTACGACGACATAGCGCAGCGAATAAAGATCCAGCGGCTTCGTTGGCTGGGTCATGTCGCCCGAATGGATACAAACGCTCCGGCTTTGAAAGTATTCGATGCGGTACCAGCTGGTGGAGAAGGACTTGGCTTCATTTGGTGTGTCCAATTGGCGCCGGTTAGCACGAGGAAGAAACGACTGGCGCGCTTTGTTAAGCTCGGCCAAAATCGCGTAAGCGGTTATCGCGCCAATTAAGAAGAAGAAGACTATTCAGAGAGTGCAAAATAGAAGCGTGGCCACAACACCGGTCTTTCTATAGCGCCATACTTTTGAGTCTGAGCGCCGGGGTGGCGTCCACGTATTTCACTACCAGATTTAGGGGACGTCATAGATGCATAAAAAAGCTGTTTTTTGGACCTTACTCATGAGTCATGACTTTAGCGTAACTCGAGTTTTGAGCAGATGGTAACCATGCAAGTATTCCATATATTAAAATTGGCCTACTACTACAGAAGTATAGAGCCAATGTGTAACACGAGGTGTTAGTCCCCATTTAATGCCGACCGCTTTTTTGCAAGGGTATAATGCAACGTTGGCCTTCTTTACTCTTTCTTCAATATTTGGGTTCCACGTGAGTTTCCTGTCTAAGATGAGTTCTATGAGGATTATTTTCATTTTTCCGGGGATTATCAGTCCAGCTTCTAAGTGTGGCCATATTAGAGCGCAGAGTATCCAGAAGGGTGTTACTATATTTGCCTTTAACGGCATTTAGCATTTAATAACTTTAAACTATTAATTTTATAAAGTAAATTTAAAAAGTTAAGTATTGATAATAATGAAAAATACTAGTAATAAAAAAGTAATCAAAAATACAAATTTATTAATGACTCTCATTACCACTGACCCCTCAACAGCAAACTAACAAAACACATGCGGAAATAATAATATTCTCAAAATTATAAGCAAACAAAAAGGTTTAGTGTTTCCATTTGACTGAACGCTCCCTGCACCCATGGCCATGTCAAATTTTAGATTTTACATATTTGACTAATTAAACTCATAAATGTTTTGTTAACTTCAAATAGTGCGCCTAAATGCATGCCTCACCACAGTTTTTGTGACACATTTCACAAATTGCAGCTCCGTGCATTAAGCATAGCCTAATTGCTTGTGTGTGTGAGTGTAGGTGTGTGTGCGTGTGAGTGAACGTATCTGAACTCATTTGGCTTCGGCTAACTGTATATCCCATTATATTTTGCGACAAATTAAAAAATAACTCCCCGCACACACGCATACCTTTCTTCAATTGTAATGAAATTTTGTTATTTCATTTATTTGTCAGAATTTGTCAGCCAAGCCGAAATGTTCGCATAAGGCAAGCCAACAAAACTATTGCGCATTACGCGCAAATCTGTGGGATAGCAAATTTTGTGGACAATGCATTAACTGCTTGAGCATGTATGTGTGTGTGTGTGTGCTGGACGTAAATATTCAGTTATTTTTGGTGATTAGATTGTGTGCGCGTGTGTGTGTTTGTGGCAGCAAGTAATAAACCCATGTCTAACTACATGGCATTATTTGGTGATAAGCAACAAATATGCATGAAATGCATCCGACTTATGTATGTACACCTATACACACATACATACATATATTTGTGGGCGCATTAATTCATGCAAATGCAGGTAAGGTGGCTCTGAGAGTGTGCGTGCGTGAACTCATTGCTTATGCACTATGCGGCGCCATATCCGCGTGAATTATTGCAGCTCAGTTGGGCATTGCAACAACAAAAAGATGTAATAACCGCGCATCAGCTATGCAGGTGCACACAATCACATTTACGTACTCGAACGCATATTTGAATTTGCAGTCTGATATGCATTTCATTATTTGGCATAAATTTATGTATCCATTCAATGCAAATAAAGAATCTATAAACTTTACTTTTTAATTTATGCAAATAATCTATTAAAACTAGAAAACAAACAAACAAATGCATATATGTGAAGTTGTCAAAAATAGCAGCAGCAGCCGCAAAAGCAAAACAAAGTAGCAAAATTTTAACGCTAAATATGGCTTCAAGCATTTTCAATCAGTAATACGCATTAAATTTTGCGGCAATGTTTAACTGAAAATGGCTGTCAGTTTTGGAATAAAAGGCTGGTTAGCAGATGGTCAAACTAACTGACTGGTTAAACGGCTTGTCACCAAAATGCGCTCAATTGAGCAATTAACCCTTATGCGCACCGAGAACGGGTCACTTTGTTTTTGGCTTTTAGTATGTAAAGGGTGATTTTTTAAGAGCTATAGGAAAGTTTTTCAAAAAAAAACAGACGTAAAATTCAATTCGGCCGCCGTAGCCGAATGGGTTAGTGCGTGATTACCATTTGGAATTCACAGAGAGAACGTTTGTTCGAATCTCGGTGAAACATCAAAATTAAGAAAAACATTTTTCTAATAGCGGTCGCCCCTCGGCAGGCAATGGCAAACCTCCGAGTGTATTTCTGCCATGAAAAAGCTCCTCGTAAAAATATCTGTCGTTCGGAGTCGGCTTGAAACTGTAGGTCCCTCCATTTGTGGAACAACATCAAGCCGCACGCCACTAATAGGAGGGAGAGCTCGGCCAAATACCCAAAAAGGGTGAACGCGCTAATTATATATATATATAAAATTCAGAAAAATGCATGAAATTTTTATTTAAATTGATAGTACAGTCCATATAATTTAATATTTGAAGACTATTTCATTCAAATGTTGACCGCGACTGCGCTTCAAATCGTCCATCCGCTTAGTCCAATTTTGGCAAACTCTTCCCAATGTTTCGGCAGGTATCTCACATATAAATGCTTTAGTGTTGTCTTCCAAGGCGTTAATTGGAGCAGGCTAGTCTGAATAGACATGAACTTTAACAAAGCCCGACAAAAAATAATCTAAAGGCATTATATCGCACGATCTGGGTGACCAATTGACAGGTCCCGAATGAGAAATAAAATGTTCACCGAACTCGCCTCTCAACAAGTCCATTGTTACGTGTGCTGTGTGGCATGTGGCACCGTCCTGCTGAAACCACATGTCATGCAAGTCAAGCTCTTGCATTTTGGGCAAAAAAAAGTTGGATATCATTTCACGGTAGCGCTCACCATTCACAGTTACGTTACGATTCGCAGCATCTTTGAAGAAGTACGGTCCAATGATACCTCCAGCCTATAAACCACACCAAACTGTGACCTTTTCTGGATACATTGGTAGCTCTTGCGCTTCTTCTGGCTGATCTTCACTCCAAAATCGACAATTTCGCTTCTACAGCTTTTCCAAATCGTACAATTGAATTACGAAAATCGACGCTATGTGAAAATTGTTAATCGCGCGCTCAAGCCAACTTATTGTGCACATAACCGTTCAGCGATGCGGCCCATTTTCAGCTTAATGGCCACATCAGTAAGCAAAATTACCGTATTTGGGCTGAAGAGCAATCCGCAGGCATTCAACAATAGCCATTACATCTATTGAAGACAACTGTTTTTTTGCGGCCTATGGGCTGGAGGAATCAACGGCCCATATTTATTCTTCAAGGTAACACTGAATGGCGAACGCTATTGCGCCATGATAAATGACTTTTACGCTACATGCCGTACAGCCCGTGAAACAATAGATCTACTGCGTCGTCGTTTCGGTGAGCAATTCATCTGTCGTCTCGGACTAGTGGATTGGCCACCAAGATCGTGTGATATCACACCTTTGGACTTTTATTTGTAGAGGTATGTAAAGTCTAAAAGCTTTGTGGATAAACCAGTTTGGATGGAGGCATTGGAACATAACTAAAATTATTTCCCCAAAAATGGTAAAGACTGCCCAACCAATTTGAATTTTCGTTGTTTTGTTTCAATTTAAAATCCGATACCTATAAATTGATCACCCTTTATCAACTGGTGAAGAACTTAGCTTCGTGACTGCGGACATGAAAAGATTTAATATTTTTTATAGTGCCGACTTAGAACGCAAATTCGAGAAAGTTCAGATGGAATTAAAGTTTTATAAAAAAATAATAATAATAAAGTAATTTGAGATATGAAGACCGAGGAAAGGAAACAAGTTTTGAAAGCCAATGAACTGGGCCGAAATGATAACATACCGAAGTATGTATGTAAGGTGGCGCAAAATTAATCATTGAATTTTGTTTTTGAATTTTGTTTTTGAATTAGTGTTTATTAAATAAAAAAAAAAGTTTCGAGTGATCGAAGTCTTTATTTTGACCAATAAGCATTCCATTGCTTGTCTGTTTGTATGATTGCGGTCTAATTTATCATCATTATCCTCATTAGCACTGCAGTCTTGATAAAAATATTGCTTCCACTTATCAGTTATTCGAGGCTGTTGGTGGAGATTCGCGAAAGAGATGATATAAAAGGTTTTCCAATAGGAGGGGTTATTTTGATATTCAAAGAAAAATGTTATTTTTCAATATAAATGATCGGATGTTTATTTCTTATATTATAAAGAGGAATGTATGCCGTTAATAGTGGAAAATAACGTCAGGCAAATGACCACCATGACCACGCTTACAGGACAATATCATTTTCATGAAATTTTCCATAACCGAATTGCAAAGTGGCTGCCCCATATCCTCGATAGCCCCATGAATTCCATCTTTGAGGTCTTGAATCGACCTTGGGCTGCTGCCGTAGTATTCTCTGCAAATGTTGTGAATTTATTTAGATATATCGCACCCTAAATACAAAAGGGGCACAACTCAAAATTTTCCACACTCGAGCTTGACTTGTTTACAGTAGCACAGAAAACAAACTATGTAACATATCACGCTGAAATTTGCCATGTAAGCTTATAACAGTTCTACCAAAAAACAAAAAATTTATTTTTGCCATATGTCATCCGCGGACCGTTTTATTGATAACGTCTCGTTCATATTTGAGCTTCTGCTCATTTTGAGTTGTGACCCTTTTGTATTTAGGGTGCGATATATTCTTTCTCTCTCTCATTCTCTCTCAGGTCTCTCCCTCTTTCTTTGTCTGCCTTGAAAGTTTCACTTCTATTATGTGTACTACTCGACACGCACTTTTTTCTTACCGAAACTAATAATTTCCTGCAGATCCATTCCTTAACAAAAGATTTGTTGTTTGTCTCACATTTCTCTACATAGTTCCGCAACGCATGAAAGAGGCCCGCTCGGCATTTTCAAGTTATGGTTACATAGTTCCTTAAAATTTTAGACTTAGACGGCTTTCATAACTAACGCCAAGTGAATTCCATATAATTCCATATAATAACCACCATCTAATGGTTCATTTTTGAATATTTCGTAATTTTTGATTTCGAATGATGTGCTGAAAAAATAAAAATTCACTTAGATCACATCCATAATTACGGACGCATTTGCCACTTATGAACCCGACAGCTGCAGTATAAAAACAGACAAGCAACGTATCGCGTTGAGGTGAACATAAAGATTTCTACTATTTTGGATTTAATAAAAAAAATATTCAAAACCCAAATTGTGTGATTAATTTTGCGCCTCCTCTATAAGCCACTAATGCATTAGCGTATTTAAATCGCTTACCTAAGGGTTAAATATTTTATATCCGTATAAGTAGTTGAATTTCGCTGTGTTTGCTTATTTTCCACTAAATTGAAATGTGCTTAGGGAGCATATTTTGCAGTTCATTTACGCTGCACTTGTTTTCGCTATGCTCCATTTATTTTTTCACCTATTTATGGTTTAAAAATTACATTTACAATTCATGAAATTTTAATGCACTCCTCCATAATTTCGTTTATTCTCAACACTTGCACAAATACATTTGTATGCACGAACTCTAAAATATATATTCGTTTGTGTACTCATACGTATGTATGTAGTTGCTTGTGTGTGATTTCATTTCAATATTAAATAAAATGCGGTAATAATACAGAATCCTGCGAAAAGTCTGCCAACTGTCAGTGTCAGTGTCAGTGTGCCTGTGAGTTTGTGTGCCTGTGTGTTTGTGTGTTTGTGTGCCTGTGTGTTTGTGTTAGTTGTAAATTTCCATGCGATTTAACGAAGCAAGTGCATCGGAATTTTCACTGCTTATTTGCATTATTTCGAAATAATATGTGAAATTTTCCTCAGTTGTCTAGTCTATGAGCTGCTAGCGCTGGCAGTTATTTATCAGTGTATTTTTTTATGTTTTTCTTTTTTTAATAAAAGTACATGGATTTCACAGGTTTCTAAAATTTTGATGAAATGCAAAATAGCTGCCGAATGTGCCTGAAATTTTGTTAATTTTTGTGTTTTCGCTACCACAATTTTTACTAAATTGAAAATTAGTTCTGCGAAAGCTTTCGAAGGCCTCTCACCTGCGGTGCATTTTGTATTGGGGAAAAATTAGTTAATAATTGCTTGAAATTGTTTTGAATTTGATGTTTTTGTAAAGAAAAATATTAACTGATGATATTTCTATAAAGTAATTAGTATGAATGTAAATAAATTAACCCCTGTGCCAGGTTATTTTGCACTGAATTAGGGGCTTTTTTAATATGCAATTATTATTTCAATCAGTTTTAGTTTCCTCATGTCAAAAACGTCCTGTTTCTTTTTTGTTTGTGTTTTGTTTCTTTCAACTTATCAAATGTATCTAAAGAAATTATTGAAATATTCATCACATCCTCTTTAGCGCTACGGCACGAATATTTTCTTGAATGTCCTGGCCTTTCACGAGGCTTGGACTTCTTCTCTTGATTTGCCTTTTAATTGACACTTAGGCGATTTTGGCGCCAATCGCTTCTTTCACGTGATAACCGGCGCCAGTTAGACATTCGAAGTGAAGCCATGTTCTTCTGCATCTGGTCTTTCCAACACAAAGGAGGTCTTCCTTTTTCTCTGTACCCACCACCGGCTTCGGTATCAAAAATCAGAGTTTAAGCTTTCCTATCCTATCAGCACAGCCGTTGGACCTTTGCTCGCTGTACTATGTCTATGTAGTCCTAAAGCTCATAGAGGTCATTGTTCCATCACCTGCGACAATTCTCGCCACGAACGTGCAAAGGTCCAAAGATCTTCCGCAAACTCTTTTTCTCAAACCCTCAAAGGTTCACCTCATCGGATATTGTTATTTGTCATCGTGTAAGCGTCTTCGTCATACAGTAGAACGGGCATGAGGAGAGCCTTATAAAGTACTAGTTTTGCTAGTTGCACTCACGGTTAGGTTTCAGTATGTCGTTTTCTTGTTCGAATTGTATGTAAACCGCGCTTTTGGCAATCTCGTCTACAATTTCGTTTCGTACAATATCCTTATGTCCGGCTACCCAATAGATGTGTAACCGTCTGTCTGCGGCTAGTCTCTATATGGCTTCCCTGTTCCTAAGATCGTTTTCAGATGAAATTTAATATGAGTTGATTGCCTTTATTGCCGCTTGATTGTCAGTATATATATTTATGTTGGAATTGCTCAATGCCTTTGCAAGTCTATTTCTACAGCCTTTCCTACCGCAAAGACTTCCGCCTGAAAAATACTGCAATGGTCAGGAAGCTTAATTGGCTGCCTGATGTCTAGCTTTGCACAATAAATCCCTGCACCTACTCCATCCATCATTTTCGAGCCATCGGTTAATACATTAAGCGTATTGTGACTAGGTTTTTCCCCAGCGGATCGGGGGAAAGCATACATCCGCGGTAAGGCATACCTGTCGTAGGAGGCGGCTAAAATCTGGCAGGAGAGGAAGGGGCTCGACTCGAAAGGCCTCATATACCCCGCGTACCTACAGCGGCAGGGCTTTAAAGCTCATCAGGATCGAGACCAGTAAGATCCTGATTACGGTGTACTGAAAAATATTTTTAGATTAGGAAGGAGGCTGGTGAAAGTACTATTCTACCACCTCAGTACAGGAGGGTGACACCTCACCGAAATGGCTGATTGGCTAATGCTACAATCGCCTCCGTCCCGTTAAAACTCTGGCAAGCCTTCGGGTACGTTCCTTACACGTCACCATTAAGTTAGTGGTGCAGGCTCAGTTTAGAAATTCTGACTTATTTTTGTTCTGGCTCTGAACTCTATTGCTCAAGAAGCGTAGAGACAACCCTCGCAAGGCCTCGCTGCCCGCATAGATAACCATGGGGACACTGCACTTTCGTGTAAGGATAGCAGCCTGAAGTCGGAACTCAAAGAATTGAAAATGAACACTCAAAACAGAAAACAAACCACCGAGCAAAGAACAGATGAAGGAATCAGAGTTAGTGGCAATGACAACGTGGATCCAAGAGCAGCTTTCAGAGAAAGTAGTTTACTGCTAAGAACCCCGCCGGCAAAGAACGCACCAATCCTCAATGCAGCTGCCAGCGGATCAGCCCGCACTGCGTTCAAAAATGTAAAAGCTGATAGCCCCGAAAATGGCAACGGGCACAGCAACACCAGTCTTCAGGTGAAGGATGCCTCCAATACCGCCATTGGAGGGCTACAATCAACGCAGTCTACCCCTACCAGCACTCTAGCAGTGGCAGAATGAGTCGTCACTCCCATTCCAGCGAATGGCAATACCTCTTTTCCACCCCTCTTCTTCTATTGTGGTTTGGAATCCCTTGACCCAAAAAAATATTAAAATTAAATAAGGAAGAATGTAGCTGTTAAACACTCTAATGCTTTAGTTATTTAACGCAGTCGACTTGTATATGCAGATGCTTCACTCGCTCTTACAAGTGAATAACTTGAAGAAGTATCGAATTTTGTATTTAAGTATTTTTCTTGTGAAGACACAAATATTAGGCACTTAAGCACCTTTGATGAATACATTCACACGTAATAAAAAAACTGAATAAATAAATAAGCAAAAATTTTCCATCCATTTGCTTTCAATTCAATTTGCGCGCTCGCCTCCATTTTTCGCACCCCGAATGAGTTGAAGCTTTTGCGTGCTTTATGCGCATAATACTCCACTTGATGTATTATTAATGTGCGTAGATGCGTATGTATGCGTTTCCACGCAGCACTCCCATTGTGTATATGCGCGTGTGTATGTGTGTATCAACATGCAAGTGCATACATTATTACTATTATAAATCGTCCTTTTGTTGATTGTGGATTTAAATGATTCAGTTTGTTTGAATAGGTATGCTTGTTTATGCAACAGCTTTGTTTACTACGAATCCATATTTCTTTTCCACTTGCGTGTGGGTGGCGTAATACTTGCCACACACACACACACGCAGCTGTGGGCGTTGGTTGGGTATTCTCAGTTATTAAATAACTATAATTGATATTGGATCAGATCATAAGCTGTACGCCACTTTGTTTATTTATTTGCATTAATTCTTAAAAGCCCACGCATACGCGCAGAAGACACATACACACTCGTACATATAGGAGTATGGGCAGGTATGTGCACATATTTATGCGTGCGCTCGCCCAATGCCAGTGGCGACCTCCACGCTGGCACACAACAGCTTCTGGGCGCTACTGGCAAAAGCTGCGGAAGAGTAGAACAATCGGTCTTTTTGGTTTTAATGGCATGCATATGTATATGTGTATTTGCTCCCATGTGTGTGAGGGCAAGTTCAAATTGCTCTGCGAAAATTCTATTTCATGTGCTGGTAGTTGATCGAAGACATCAAACTAGCTCGAGAGTGAGCCGAATTTTACTAGTTTCGAAGTGACTAATTAGAGGTGTAGGAAAAAAAAGGCTTTGTGTTTTAAGCAGTTAACACCGGATTTCTCTGAACTGCGCACAGATCATTATATCCGCAAACTGGAGTTTGAAGGTCATGTCAGGGCAATCCTTCGAAGTAGACAGGATTAAAATCAGGAGAAAATCTGCAACGAAGCTAGTTCCTCTGTTAATGACTCCTCCAAGATGGAATTGGGATTCGGAGCAGTGGTTTTCTCCAAATCAGCCAATTTATCTATTTCCTTAAAACTGCTAAATACTGCTAGTGCTTTCCCCCCCGGTAGAAGTCTTTGTGATTCTACAGGCATGGAGAATGCTTAGGAACCGCGGAAGCGTGAAAGTTATTAAACTTTTTTTCCGATAGTTAAGCTGAGATCAGAAAACGACTTACTGCAGATCCAAACTGGTCAACTCCTATAAGGAGGATATCAAAGTCTTGGACGTGCAGGCAACATATCTCTGATCTGTGTTATAGGACATAGGAACATAAAGGGAAATGAAATCCCTGATGAGCTTGCCAAGAAGATGAGTGAATTGGTCTCAATGACCTCCTACCCGGTCATTGGCATCCCACTGACTATTGTGAAGAGGGAATTGCGCAACTAATTTCGGGAAAAGCGCAGCAAAGATGGGGCTCCATTTCTTCATATGCTACTTTGAAAGCCCTGTGGCCTGAGTGCAATATACGGAGGACTCAGAAAGTCCTGGGTACTCCACAATATTCATTATCGTAGCTATGTTTACCGGTTATAGACGATCGGCTCACATGCGGAAAAGCTAGGTTTACCATTTAACCCCCATTGCAGAAGCTGTGGGGGCATTTGAGAGAAGGGGACTGTTGAGCACTTTTCCGTAAATGTCCGGGTTTGGCAGCCAGGCGATTAAGATCACTGGGTGCTCCTTTCTTCGATGCCAGAGGCAGTGCTTCAACCTAAATCCCACATATCTGCTCCATAACATCAACAGCTCTGGTTGGCTGTTGAAGGTCGCATAATGGTATCAAAACGACGCTTTAGAGCTACTTGGGTAGTGCCAGAGTGGTACTTCAACCATTTAACCTACCTACGTAGTTTAAGAGGTGACAAGCCAATAATCGGAATGCAATGAAACTTCGCCAACTTATTGCTTGCAATTGCCAGAAGGATATAGGCATAGAAAGATTGATTTAAAATAAAGGCGCGTGGTACCTCCGCGTGGTTAGGTTTCAAGGGCCGCTGTTGATTTTGAATAAAGTACAATTTTTTACGAAATTATTGTCATTTCTCCATCTCCAGCACACCTCCATCCGATGGTCCAAATTTTCGATGACGCTGAGGCATAATTGAGGTTCTATGCCGTTAATCTGATGCCGAATTATCTCATCCTTTAACTCTTGAATTGTTGCTGGCTTATCGACGTACACCTTTTCTTTCAAATAACCCCAAAGAAAGAAGTGCAGCGGTGTCGTTGACGTTTAGATGTGGTTCACATTCAACATCGGCCCTTGAAATTTTACCAGCTGTAGTAGCGCCGTTTTGTTGGGACCAAATGTTGTGGATATCACGGGCTTCAATTTCCCGACATCGAAAACTCGTTCATCATGGCGCGATTGTGTTCGCTATTCACTGTTACATTGGCGCCAGAAGAAATATGGGGTGATGATTCCTCCAGCCCACAAGCCGCACAAAACAATTGTTTTCAATGGATGTGATGGATCTTCTCGAATGACTTCGGGTTTCTCTTCAGCCCAAATATGGCAATTTCGTTTATTGACGTAGCCCTGAAGCCAAAAATGAGCTTCATTGCTGATCGCCAGCAGTTGTATATTGTAAATTATGTATTTAGTTGGACAGTAGTCACGCGTGATCTGTCAAAAGCCCCTATTGGGGAAAAATACCTCCAATTTGAACACCTTTTATATCCTAAAGCATTTGAATAAAATCGCATTATCAAGTCATTAAATTTCAACAATTGAACCATAGTTCATAATACAGTTTTTTTGGAGCTTTTATTTATGAACTTTTTTTAATTTTTCAACTCGTTCAAAACTGGAGAATTTCGCCACAAATCGGACTAGACCTTTTTGTATCTAGTATGAACTGGGCACCACTGATGCAAAGGCGCTCTACTTCTTTCGCTGTTTTGTGCTGGTGCACAGCTACAATTGAGACTTCGCTGTAACAAAAATACCAGTTTCTAGAATTGGAAAAATATGAAAGACGAACTACCTCAGCTGCAGAGCAAATTGGTAGTGAGGTGATTCAGAACCAGCAGGTTCGATTGCTAGGTTTATATGTATAAATTCATATGTGTGTGTAAATAATCGCACGGGTATATTTCTATTGAACACTTCGACCAATATTGTATTCATGAACCAAATCAGCGCAGAGCACAAAAGTAGAAAAAAAAAACAAATGGAAAAATTATTTTAAATGTGTGCGTGCAACACCATTTTGCAAGGTGAATCAAATACATACATTCAAACAAATATACGTACAGCCGGGTATGAATACACATCTCTACTAAATTCGCATACAGTTGCGGGATAAAAGATTCAGACTCGTAGAAAATTCAGAGAATTGGCCACTATTTTAGTGCAAATGAATAAAAAATGTGCGCTTCGAAATCATATAGAGTTTTTATACTTTGCTAAATAAAACCGATTAAAATGAGAAGAGCAAAATTGGTGTGTTTTTTATTAGTAGTCATCAGTTGATACCACCTAAGTGCCGATACTTTTGGTGATTTCTGGTATCCCATACTGAATGAATGTCTATTGAAAGTATCGCTTATATGGGGTATTTTATTTAGCTGCATGTGAACTATCCATAACGATAACTATGGTAAACAAGTTAAACTTCCAGAGGCAATGATGCCTTCAGAGTATTTAAAAGGAGGTGGAACAGTTTTGTGAAGATAATTTTGCCTCTTCCACTCATCAACTTCCTCGGCATAATAATTTCCTCAACAATTTCTGGTTTTGCTTTGAAATAACGGAAAACTGTTTAAGAAGCTGGCAAGGGACTCCCAATGAATGTCGTCTATGGCCTATTTAATATTATAAACCGGGGGTTCAATTAATGTTATGTTAGGTTCTATATTTCGTTGTTCTAGATATTCGTAGTTCACCCGGCCTTGTCAGTGCGGTATAGTTACCGATCATCGTCGTCTAACTCATCGAACAGTAGGCCCAGGAAACGTGCTGTTTCGACAGGTTGGATCGAAGAGGAGAGGGGTGATATGTTAGTGGTTATGAGAAGGCATATGAGTAGGTGGTTAGTATTGTGCATGATACCTTCACATGCCGGGCATTCATTGAGTATGTCAGGGTCGATTCCGAATAAGAAGGAGTATAACCCTCCAAGAAATCGAGACCGTAATTGAGCCAAAGTTACGCGGGTTCCACAAAATAGCTAAAGCTCTTCCTCTACAATGGGTGGTAGTTGAAACTCGATAACGGCATTCGGGAGTCGGGAGCTTAGGAAGTTGATGAGAGTCTCCCGATGAATGTCGTTTAATGTCTGTCTATATACTGTCCAGTTCACTAGTTCCGGTTGTGTTTGTTTCTGGATGTCGCCGCTGCAATCGAAGAGATGCTTTTTGACTCACCTGTGAGGTGGCTCAGACTCTAGCAAATGTCTGGAATGGTGATTCCTGCGGATTGAACTCCTTGGTCAAGGTGATAAAGAGAGCCGCCGTGAGTTTAGTGGGAAAAGCAAAAGATTCTTCTTCGCAGTGAAAAAGCAAGAAAGGCTGGCGTGATATATGCTCATTTTAGCACACAAGTCATCAATGTTATTGCTGGACACCATTATCGAACAATTGTCAACATAGAATCTCGTCAGTCAAGTCGAAGAGATACCTCCTGACGTGCCTGCTTCCAGCAACAGAATACATTTCGGAGGATATGGTTTTCTGAGCATAATTTATGTACTTTAAGGGGAAAAGTAGTAACCTCGCTGTGTAGATGTTGTTGCGCGGCATCAGGAGATATCCCGTAGCTGTGCTAGTAAAGAAATTTGGCAGGTCCACTGAATGTAGCTAGCAGATGGGCGTTACATAATTTAAAACTAGCCGAGCAATTGTCTTAAATGTCACCAGCAACGTTTTTTTGTATATGCCCCAACTGCTATCCACTACCGACTTGAGGACCTTGTTGCGGGTTAGGATCTTAGCATCAATTGCTGATGTATGCACCGAGAAGAAGAGCAAACTATTAAAGCTAGCACTTTGTAAAGTAAGGTTCTTGACAGTCGGTATGGGTTCTCATCGACTCTCACCTTCAGTTTTAGTTAGACCTCCTTTGGTGGTAGTTCCCGACTCTAGGTACTCCCCAAGTAGCACTAAAGCCCGTATTGGAACTATTATGACACGTCTAACAGGCCAGATATCCAGAGCTTTTGATATAATGTAGAAGACTGATGGGATTTAGGTTGACGCACTGCTATTTAATCGTCCAGCTGCCAAACCTAGGCAATTAGAGAGAAAGTTCTGAACAGTCTCCTTCTCTGAAAGGTTCCCACAGCTTCTGCATTGGAGATTAAATGGTAAACCTAGCTTTTCCGCGTGTAAGCCGATCGTCCAATGACCGGTAAACACAGATACGAGCTTGGAAATCGAATGGCGTGAAGTTCCAAGCACTTTCTGAATACTCCGTCTATTGAACTGGGATCAAAGACCCCTCTTCATCTCTTCTGCGCTTTCCTAAGAAATAAGTTGTACAATTTCACTTTAACAACAGTCAAGGGATGCCGAAGACTGGGTAGGAGGTTTCTGAGACCACTGCAGTCAACCTCTTTCTGGCAAGCCCATCAGCAATTTCATTTCCCTCTATGTTCCTATGTCCTGGAGCCCAGTTCGGGGAAATAATACCTGTACACCCGAGATATTTGATCTCCTCCTTACAGGAGTTGACTAATTGGGATCTGCACCATGACGTCGATAGAGCTTTGTTCGCGGCTTGCCTTTACTGATCTCGGTTTGTGATGCAGCTCAGGGCATTGCTCAAGTGCGGTCCTTGCAGTTTTCTGCTCTTCAGTTTTCACACGAAGAAATTTCCAGTTTAGTTATGGATCGTGCGAATACAAATGGACAAAAATTTATTACGTAGTTTCGCACAGTCCAAATTTTTATGTCCACCACTGTCTGTATGTGTTTGTATGCACATTCCTTCATACAATAAAGAAATGTAAAAAAACTGGATGTGCGTGCTCCGTCTCTTGTCCAAAGTCTGTTTACTTTAGTCCAACTATCCTACCCTCTGCCACTCCTTTTCTACCCCTGTTTGTTTGTGTGTGTGTGTGTGGCGCTCGCTTACTACATTTCCATTTTCTGCGCCTTTGCAAATAAAATGGACTTTATCTCTTTCACAAACCAAACAGATAGCATATAATATTTCATAATTTATCATTTTTCTTTGGGCCGTGTGCGATGCCGGGTACTCAGGTCGAAAAGTAAACTAAGAAAGAAAAAATACATTAAACATTGTGTGCACACAAGCCAATAATGACACACAATCATGCCGATGAAATGCTTGATGGTGTTACGGGGGAATCTGTACTGTGAGATGGCAGGAGGTTTAGTCCTACACTAACGGGGTTGAGTTGCGATATTTCCTGCGCGCCAAAAAAAAAAACTTACTTATTCATAATAAGTAGCAATAATAATAATGAAATTATAATAAAATATCCAATGAAGTGCCTGCAACAACATTTGCATATAAATGTGGCAGAGAGAATAAAAATTAAAACTTGCCGAAACTGGAGCAAACTAATAAAGATGGGCTCATATATTGGTTTATTTGAAAAGTTTACAAACATAAATTTGTTCCAATATATTATAGGACTATTCGAAAATGTGGGCATTCCTATTATTTACGGAACACGACTTCATTCATACAAGCCTGTCGAGGCTTTCTTAGCGCATCCAGCACAGTTTTGCGAGACCATGTCTTTGGTTGCTGTCTCTATTCTATGAATGGCTTGCTCGATATTCGGCTTAAGTGCCTGAATCTTTCACGGTGCCTCACAAAAAAGCTCTAACGCTGGAAAAATTGGACCCCGAGATGGACAATTGACATCGCCGAGACCACCAATTTCCGGTCGCTTATCAGCCTTCTGCGAGAAGCTTCCCATCAAGCTCAAATTTAAGCTAACGGAACACTGTAGTGTTTTCCAAGTGGAGGTAGCCGCTATCAAAGAAGCAGTGGATTGATTGTATACTTTGTGAAACTACTGTAAGAGAGGTAAACATTTACATTTACAGCCTACCGGCAGTTAGAACCTTGGGCTCGTTGTTGGTGGGTTCGAAATTAGTCGGGAAATGCCTGATTTCTCTCTCGACTGCATCCATAACTGCAGTATTTAGTTCATTTAGGTTCCCGGTCACAGTGGCATAGAGAGAAACTGCTGGGCTGATAAGCTGGCCAGACAAAGGACCCTCGAGACGGGTTGAACGCGAAATGAGAGGATTGGGGTTCCCTTGAGAACCAGTGGAGAGCTCATGGAAAGACAGGATTAGTGCACGTCAACTGGATTAGTGCACAAACGTGCAAAGTCATGAGATCTTTTTGATCACGGGTAAATTAGAGACACTCGCGGAAACTTCAAAGCTGCAGCTTTCGAATTTGGTGGGCATCTTTATCGGGCATTGTCCGTTAGCTATCCATGCGATGAGACTTGAGATTGCTTCAAGCTGTCTGGAGGATGAGGTAGAATGATTTCAGCACCTCCCGCCGGGCTAAGACTAAGGCAACTTGTCTCTCATTTGCTGCTACATCTGGCCATCACTCTCCTTTCTGAAACGGAACTGCATGGGGAACTAACTCTGGAAATGCAGTCGATATGGGAACGCTCAGCTTCGTACAAAACTGTCTAATTATGCAAAGACGAAACTACAAACTTTATGTCATCATTCTCTAAAAAAGACTGCAAAATATTGGTTGGAGTACTGACGGGACAAAGTCTCATCCCAAATCACGCACCCGCAACGGGAATTGTCCAGAGCGATACGTATAACACATACAACGAAGCGTATGCTAGGGGGGTATTTTGGAACACCTACTTCACCACTGTCCTGCTATTTGTAGGAGTCGACAAAGGTGCCAAGAATGAACATATTTTTTAACCTTAAAGGATGTTGCTGGAAAAAAGCTGATCGGCATGATAAACACACAAAGACGTGCATTAAAAATTACATAAAATAATATATTCGACTCCAAATACATAGCACCGGCAACACAATGGACCCTAGATGTCTATGTGAGATCTTTTTTCGGATCAGCCAGCACTACCTTCCCTAAACTACATCCCCGGATATAGCAGGTTTAAATATCACACACCTGATAAATTTCATCAGTAGGTGGAATCTTTTAACCCCTCTCTAATCCCCTAATCTCTAAGCCCCTTCTTTCTTTTATCCCATTGTTTACTTTTCTCCCCCTCTGTTTCACTTCTGTATTGCATCACAATGGACGAATGTTATTATTTGCCTAAGTGAACTCTTGCATGGGCAGCCATTTATCTTAAGGCAATTATTGAAATGAAACTTCTTTAGGCGCGTCGGGGGCCCCAAGGCAGATTGAAAATAGGCGAGTGAAACGGTAAGTTCGGAGCGTTACCGAAATCCGTCAAATGGGCGGGGCCAAGGAGCAGCTGCTCCTTCCCACTCTCGCCTATTCGCTCTCTCTGTCGCTCTCTCGCATCGCAAGCGCTGAACGATGTGATATAATATGAACTGAAATGTATATAGCACACAAGTAAGCATTGAAGTAGACTGGCGACATGCAGGCAACCGACAATCGACAACCGACAACGGGTATTATAGATAGCCATAGCCCGTGCAAATGAGTGCTGTGTGTGAGTATCAGATAAAGCGCCGATTGAATGTGTGTAAGCGGGAAAGCAATAAGAAACTGCTGTGAAGTAAATAGATGGTAGGTATGGAGGAGACGAAGCGATACAATGAGTGCGTTTGCCAAACGAGTGACGATAGTTGAAGTATAAGGTTGTAAAATGACATTTCAACCGTTTCGGTGATCAAAGCAAATTGATTAACGTGCCAAAAGTAGGCAAAAAATACCACTGGAAGTGCTAATAAATGTCAGCGTCAAGTGCAACACTGCACCCAAGTGTCAAATTTCAAGCTAATAAGGTCAAAAATAAATAGTACAAATTTATGTGGAGTGATATAGAAAAAAAAAATATGAAAACCTGAATTTAACACGAGAGAGGGGGGAGAGATCTAAACCGGGGCTCCCATGCATGGAACAACCAACTTAGAAGTTTCACTTCTACCGTGCGTGAGTCTGACAGACCCTAGTTTTTTTTTAATTGTACTTTTTCACTTTTTCGATAAGATCTAGGTATATAAGTAATAATTATTTTAATACGCCAGGATATCAGAGTTCGGTATTCCCGCAAAACTGATTCAGCTTTGAAAAATGACATTGAGCAACCCGTCCGGCTCTGTCTAGGTAAGAAAAAACCTCTCCGAATCTTTCAATACCGAGCGAGGTTTCAGACATGGCGATCCACCATCTAGCGACCTCTTCAACTTCATCGTGCAAGGGATACTACGAAAAGCCGATGTTCATCGAAATGACGCCAGATCCAGCTACTCAGCGAACAACAATACTGTTAAAATTGGAATTTATATATTTTGGCACCGCCGCCACAACAATAGACGATGTCTGCCTGGAGATAAGCCGAGGCTAGCTAATAGATGTTACTATAGTCTCAGTAAGCAAATGTGTAGCAGAGACCTCTCTAGACCGACAAAGTTAACACTCAAGCAGCTGAACACTAAAAAGATGCTCATTTAACTCGAGCTACTATATGGTCCTGAATCATGAGTCGTGTTCGCAGACTGATGCAGTCCCGCTTGGCGTATTCGAGAGTAAGATACTTCGGAAAATCTTCGATACTCTTTGTGTTTGCGATAACTACTACCGCCGAATGAACTACGAGTTGTATGAGCTCTAAGCGGATTAATATCCAGCGTTTTCGCTGGCTGTGCCACGTCGAGCGTGTGGTTACAGAAGCTTCACCAAAGAAGGTGTCCAGATGGCAATTTGAGGACAGCGACGTAGGGGAAGCTCATCCGTCCGATGGAAGGACCAAGTTTCCGGAACCTTACCATTGCTTGGTGTAACAAATTGGCGAAAGCGGGCACAAAGCAGAAACGCCTGGCGAGACTTCTTGCAGTCGGCCATAATCCGGTAATGGGTTATGATCTTTGATCAGGCCATATAAGAAGAAGAACAATAAAGCCTTAAAGAAATACCAATCGAGAATTCAAAAAGTTGTGGGGCTTTTACTGCATGGCCCAAGTACTACATTCAAATACAAGATTCAAAATTTATTTCATTCCGTCACCAGACAATGATTCATAATTGTTGCACATTTTTGGAAAAATCTTAATAACGGGTGGTTAAATTTCAAGCGCCAATGTTGAATGTGAACCACACCTAAACGTCAACGACACCGTTGGACTTCTTTCTTTGGGGTTATTTGAAAGAAAAGGTGTACGTCAATAAGCCAGAAACAATTCAAGAGATAAAGGATGAGATAATTCGGCATAGAACCTCAATTATCCGTCAGCGTCATCGAAAATTTGGATCACCGGATGGAGGCCGCAGCTACCATTTGGTGGATATTTTGTTCCATACGTAATTCAGCCATACCAGCATTATCATAACAAAGAGAAGTGACAATAATTTCCTAAACCGGCCCTTGAAACTTAACCACCCTTTATTTTACAAAGCAAAAATTTTGAGTTTTTGAAAATTTCATAAGGGTCTTTAAATACGAGTTATACCCCATTTGCGATATCGTTGATATTTAATTTCTCAGAGATTTGTTTATTTACCGATATCTCAACGAATTTAATTAAGAGTTAGTATTTGGAGTTGGTTTGAGTCGCTAAATACAGATTAAAAAAATCTACCCCTCACCTCTTCAGCTGCTCCATTTCGCCAAATTTTTAGAAGAGGTCAAATTGTAGTTCTTTTTTGGTTTTTTTCTACTAACATTTCGCTAGAAGCAAAGTTCTTCTTGGTAGTTAAAATTCTGTTAAACCCGAAGTTAGGCTCTTTTTAACTCATTCGATTTACACTTCATTTACTTTATATTATTTTCAACATTTGTTTATTTCTCCGCTCTTTTCTGCTTACTCATACCTCCAACTTTGAATAGTTTTCACATATTTTGCGCAACTCCATTCAAGTTACCTCAAATTCATGTACACAGATGACAATAAGGCAGAAGAAAAACCATTGCAAAATAAGAGAACAATAAAAGAATAAAAATGAAACAAAAAAAACAATAAAAAATAAAAATTAAGATAGAGCAGCGCAACTTCTGCCGCCAAGCTCTTTACGCACGTACTCGCATTCAAGTTAAATTTTTATCGCTCAGGCGCTGCTTCTTAGAGCTTACAACCACTTCATTTCATGCTCTCTCTGCAACTTTCATCTCCAAGAGTCTTCGTTTCATTGCTTTATTTCATGCTCGTCTTGTTTTGGTCGCCAGCATTGTTATTGTTGCATGTACGTATTTATTGTTTTGCGCTCGGCGCTTGAGCTCGTTTTATGGACTCATCCGTGTCCGTGCGCATAGCAATGCAATGCGTCACGCATAACTAATTATGTAAATTAGTTCCGTGGGAGTCCTTTGTGCGCTTTTACCACTTTTTATATTATTGCATTTTATTTTTTATTTCTTTCTTGCTCTGCTACATTCCTTACACTTAGCAAATTGTTTGTGTTTTGAGTTGCTCTTTTTGCATCACATCGCCCCCATAGCGACAAGCGGCGCTCGCTTGGTTTGGCCAATTGCAGCTTCATTGCAATCGCACACCTTTTTGCTTATTCTGGCATGCCGTACCGTATAAATAGCTTTTCAGTTTTTTCTCTAAATTCAAAGTAAAGGGTTTTGCACTAAGAACGCGAAAAGAGGTAGGTGATATTGCCGAAAAAAATTTGTTAAACATAAAAGGTGGTCTCTAGAGGGGGTTATTTTCTAAAATAGAGATTCTGCAGAGAAAGAGACTGTTCAGCACTTTCTTTGCAAATGTCCGGGTTTGACGGCGAGGCGTTTGAGGATGCTTTGTGTGTCTTTTGGGGATAGCCTGAGACAGTTCTCCAGTCTAGATCGCTTTTCTGTCCTCCACTACTTCCGCTGCACTGGATGGTTGTAGATGGTTTTTCTTCCTTTAAGTTATGTAATCTTTCGCAGTTACTGGTCTACATAAAGGTATCAAAAGGCGACTCTACTGCTACTTGTAGTGTGCTCGTGGTACTCTTGCCATCTAACCTACCTACCTACCTTCCTTTCATTGGATCTTTCCAGAAAGATTGCTCTAGTTTCTAGGACAATATTTTAATGCAATAAGGTGGCAGTTTGAAGTTGCCAAAAAATCCAGTTAATTATTTTTTAATTGTTTTTTTTTACTGTGCTGCATCTTCTCTATACAAAAAATGGCCACACATTTCTCAGACTCGAAATGACGTTGATCTCGAGTTTATCTCGCAATAAATTCAATATTTTTCCTATAGAATGTAACGTTTGGTAAAAATAGCACTGATTTTGAAAATAAATTTTAGAACATCAACGAGTCGCTAAACTCAGTAACGTGACATTGTTAAATTTCATGACTGACAAATATTTATTTCCGCCAAACGTGACTGCTGCAACTTTACCAACATGGCCATTAAACGCTGTCAAAGCTCGACCCTATAGAAAACCCCTTTGTATGCAACGTGTAGGTGTTCGGTTGTTTTTGCATTAATCCAAGCGCGCGTAATGTGATGCACGAATCGTGTACGTATCCATTCTTGTAACAATTCCACCAAACACTTTTCCCTCGACATTCATTCACTTTCATTCTGCACAATCATTGTTCTCCGCTTCTAATTAAACAAATTCCAGAATCTTGCATGTATCCGCCGTGCAAGGAATGTTTTTGCAGAAACGAAACATGGATTTTACGGTAGAACAGAGTTGGTAGCCGAAAGGGTTGATTTGAGCGCCTAGGTGGGCGATCCACTTAAGTAAGTATCTTTCCATGTGAATAAGCGGGGAAATTTATTTGCATCTTCAAGAAGCCACCAGCAAAGCAGCACTGCGATTTAACATTTTAAGTGGATGAGCTGAGTTGACCCAACTGTACGAGTGCTCGAGCTCAACTTTGGGTACAGTTTTTACAGCCTTTTTACACTCAATGTAAGAATGCATATGAGAAGCTTCTAGCAAATATCAAATCGCAAATAAAGGATAAGAGAAAATTTAAAAATCTGCTGCATGCAGTTTCATTTACCTACAAATTTTTGACATTCCATAAATTGAAGACTAATCAGATTATTCCCTAAATTAAGGCCAAATTTGCCTTTGACAAATTGCTCCAGATATTCTCAAAGAGATCCCTTGCATCCTCAACGTATCCTTTCCCAAAGGCACCAAGAGATTTGGTGGCTCCTAAAACACTCAGGCTAAAAAGCCCATTGTATTTAGAGCTCTGGAAAGTGGATAGATAATCAAGGGGGAAAGGAGAAAAGTATCAGAGAAAGAGATAGGAGGGAATAGAGAGACAGAGATAGAGACAGAGACAGAGGCAGAGACAGAGACACAGACAGAGACAGAGACAGAGACAGAGACAGAGACAGAGACAGAGACAGAGACAGAGACAGAGACAGAGACAGAGACAGAGACAGAGACAGAGACAGAGACAGAGACAGAGACAGAGACAGAGACAGAGACAGAGACAGAGACAGAGACAGAGACAGAGACAGAGACAGAGACAGAGACAGAGACAGAGACAGAGACAGAGACAGAGACAGAGACAGAGACAGAGACAGAGACAGAGACAGAGACAGAGACAGAGACAGAGACAGAGATAGAGACAGAGACAGAGACAGAGACAGAGACAGAGACAGAGACAGAGATAGAGACAGAGATAGAGACAGAGACAGAGGTAGTTAGTCCTGTGACAATTTTCCAGATTATTTGGTAAATCTGTAAATATCCTCCAGTTTTAGAGAAACCCAAAACGTCATAGCCTTGCTCTAGCAAAGGCAGAACACTCACAGAGGAAGTGCTCAGTGCTATCCGCCTCCACTAAGCAAGACTGGCACATTGGGTCCTCAATAATTCCTATGGTGGTCATATGCTGACCCCATGGGTTGTGTCCTGTAATAATACCGGTCATCAATCGAACGCCTTTCCTTCCAAGTTTTAGTAGAAAGTTTGACAGTTTTCTGTTCGGACTTGTCACAAAACACTTTGCAGTTCTGCAGCGTTCTAGACCGGACCATCGCATCTTTATGTAAATCGCTGATCCAATTCATGATTCCTGCGGAACTGATTCCGATTATTGGCTCCGGCCCTGATCCACGGTTGGCCAATTCGTCGGCAATTTCGTTTCCTTGAAAAGTGGAGTGTCCTGGAGTCCACATAAATACAAGCCTGTTTTGTCGTGCGACAGAATTAGGCTTCTTCTAACATTCTTGAACAGTATTTGAGGGTTGCTTCGCGTTCTCCAGGGCCTTCAATGCAGCCTGACTGTCACTGAAAACTCCAACCTCTTTCCCGCTACATCTCCTCTCGATTATCCATTCGGCTACTTTCAGGATGGCAAAAACTTTCGTTTGGAAAACAGTTGCCATTTCCCCCATAGCATAGTGATACTTGCTATGCTATCGTTTAAGTACCATCCGGCTCCAGTAAAAAAGATATCCGTCAAACCTCCCTGAATGCATTCTGTGATTGCAGTGGAAATCTGACATCAAATTTCTTTCCAAATGAAACTATGGGTATCAGGTCGTCTTTAGGTGCCAAGAACAGTGGATACTGCTCAGATAGTAACTTAAAGATTTCTCTATGTTTCTTATTTAGTTTCAAAAATTTTTTTTTTTTTAAATATAATCATTCTTCTAAAAAACGCTATAATGCCAAGTTTGAAACTATGTAAAATTAGAAAAAATGTTCAGAAAGTTTTGATCGAAGCTTTCATAATCGCAATTTTCATCACAATGTGGTACGAAGTTTAATAGCTGATTGAAAAGTGCAAGTTTTAATTGGTTCAAAAGACGCAGTGATTTTTCACTATTATTTTTTTGTTTTGCTGGCGGGTTTTGGGTCTTTTCCTCTATACAAAAAATTAATCATCTGCTCAGTAGGCCAGTTGGTTTTCGACTTTATGATTTTCTTACAGATGATCAAAAAAACCATTTCGTTTTACCTATATATATGTAAAATGTTACGATATACAAATAATAACAATTCGGGTGGATAGATATAAGAAGTTAATAGGAAGAAGAAATAGCTAAAAATAAATAAAAGACAAAAAAGTGATCCTTTGAACTAAGTAGACAATTGAGTAGTCCTCTCTCGACGAACAAAACTAACATATTTTTAAGGCTGTACAAGTGAAAGTGCAGTCAAGCGTGGAGTGCGTCAAGGATGTATCTTGTCTCCGTTGCTACTCAATATCTACTCAGAATTCATTTTTCAGGTGGCGATTGGCGATATGTAAAAGGAATAAAAGGAATAAATAATATACGATATACTGACAGTGCAACGCTGCTTAGTGATAACTAGGATGATTTGCAGTGTTCGATCTACAAATTTTTATTTTTTATTTATTTTTTCGGCACCGATGATGCACAGCGCAGTAGACGTCCAAATGAGGCGATAACACCAGAAAACATCAAAAAAATCCATCAAATCGTTTTTACTGATCGATACTACAAGTTGCGTAAGTTGGCTGACATCGTAAAGATATCAAAGAATGGCTTCATATTGCATGAGCATTTGACTATCGGAAAGCTCTGCTCAAAGTGGGTGCCGCGTTTGACCACTGTTCATCAAAAACAAGAACGTGGTAAAACAATGGCAAAACTATTTACATGAATTGGACTTCGAATTGCCCCCACTTCTACGGTATCCGACAGATTTGGCTCCCAGCGACTACTGGCCGTTCACAGACCTAAACAAATGCTTGTCGGTAAGAAATTTCGCTCGAATGACAAATATCGCAACGAACTATTTTGAGACAAAAGATTCAACAAAAGTGGTATTGAAATGTTAGAGCGGCACTTGAATGATAGCGTTGTTCCTGATGGAAATTACTTTGATCAAGGGGACTTTTCAACCCATGTGCACAAACCTCCATGACAGTCGTTCATGCAGCCTAAATAAAGAAATAAGAGGCTGTATCGAGGTAACCAGAAGCGTTTCTTTAATATACGCAAAAGTTCTGACTAATCGAAAATTAAATATAAAATTATTAATATTAAATATGAAATGTTATGTGTGATCCGTGTTACGATACGGGAGTAGAAGGATGAACACTCAAAGCTGCAATTATGAATAGAAGCGTTTGAAATGTGGTGCTACCGCCGTATGCTGAAGATTCCGTGGACTAAGGGTGCCTCAAATGTACACGGAAAGTTCTTAGAAGATGCAAGAGCAAAAGCAAGAATTGCTACCAGATACTAAACGCCGCAAAACAATGTATCTAGGTCACATATTTCGTGGAGTCAAATAAAAAGCTGCTCCAGCGAATAATCGAAGGAAAAATAAAATGAAATAATGAAGCGGGGGAGACTTGGAAACTTTGATAAACCGTAAACAAACTGAGACGCGTTCGATAATTTTGTTCTATCAGGTCAGTCCATAAGTTCGTGCGTTTTTTAAAGATGGTTTTAAAATTAATAAAAAAGATGTTTAAAGTATTCCCTAATCAATAATATATTTTCCTTCATTAGACTGCGTTATAAAAACGAACTTTTTTTCTGCCCTATGAACCAAATATACTTTTTCGGAAAGGGGAGAAAAAATAAAAATACAATAAATCGGCGATTTTCATGTACACGTCAGTTTTTTTTTATGTATAAAATATAGAGCTCGTAGTCAGACTGTGTGAAAAACTTTGGATCAATTTTTAACCCTTTTTCCGTGATCCTATCGCGCTGAATTTCTGCAGGCAGACTCGTGGACATGTTTTTATTATGTAAAATTAAAAAAAAAAATTGTATCAATTCTCAGATTTTCTTCAATTTTTTTTCCTAAAAAACAAATTTTTTCTAAACTTTCGGCATAACTTGAAGGGACTCCAAATTTTTAAACAACTTATTAACCTTTAATTTATTGTTTCATACAACACACTCTGTGTCGTTTGTGTGTTTGTTACAGTTCCGGAAGTTCCGATCATCTGACAGTTGCGCTACTAGGAGACGTATACTTTGACAATTGTTTTAAGTTCTGTTGCGCGAAAACGTCTTTCTGTATATTTCATCTTACGAAAAATGCAGTGCCCGACTCGAAATAACTTTTGTTACGTTTGTGGCTTATTCGCACCAAGTAAAAATTTTAAAAATATTACGGAAACAGTGGTTAATTCGTTTCAGAAAATATTCAAGACTGCTTATGTTCCTTACTTGTGGTATACTCCGGAAGTCGTGTGCGACTATTGCTATAGAAATTTATGCAAGTTTACTGATGGAACGTCAACAATAAAGTACCCTGTACCAACAATTTGGCTACCACGTACGGAGCACTGCAGTGAACTGTGCTACTTTTGCGTAACTTTTACTCAAACTAAAGGGTACCAATACTTTCGCCGCTCGTGATCGACGTAGCAGTATTCTATATGACGAATTTTTTAAATTGCACGAAGATCGGGGAAAAACCTGGCTTATTGTTGTGATATTGATTCGATGTTTGAAAAAATTGGTTACCCTCATATTTCAGAGGAGTAGCGACTTTTCAACGATTATAATCAGCAGTTATCGTCTGGTTTGGTTCCAGAAGTTCATAATAAACAATACCGGCCATATCCCACCAAATAGAGAGAAGAATCTTCTTGGGGTGAAGGCCATCTCTAGGGGTCAGTTCTGGTGTTTCATCTTTGTCTAAACATTAGCGTTTGCGAACAGGATTATTGTAAAGGACCCATTTTTCATCACCAGTAACGATAAGGTTCAAAAAACTTTCATTTTCAAGCCGTTGCGCAGCTGAGAACGCACATTCACTCTCTGCTGAAGATTGGCGACGCAAAGTCTATGCGGAACCCATTTTCCCAGCCTTCTAACCTTTCCCAACTCAACCAAGTGCCTGTGAACTGTTCCATTCGATTAGTTTAACCTCTGAACTATCATATCGACTGTCAAATTTGGCACGACTTCCACGAGTTCGAGCAAAGCGTCGGGGTTTAAGACTTCAGGACGATCAGCGCGCGGGGCATCCTCCACGTCGCAGTTACCCCATCGGAATTTTAAAAACCACTTTTGCGCAGTCCTTACACTCACGGTATCCTCTCCGTGAACAGTGTTTATTTCTGCAGCAGCAGTTGTTGCATTTTTCCCACTTTTATAATAAAAATACAAAATATGCCTCTGCATCTATCCGCGATTAAGATCACTTGTTGAATCAAAGAAAATATAAATAGTTCCGTTATACTCCGCGAATAATTTTTTGTATGCAAAAATCGTACAAAAGTGAAATTATGGGCAAAATACGCACGAACTTATGGACTGACCGATAAAAAATGTTCTTCTCCGGATGTACTTTCAAGATTATTGGGTCCCTTTTTGGTTCCAAAAATTCTATAGGCAGTGACTTTTATTTTATTTATTATTTTGTGTGAAAATGCTGAGATACACAAATAAATATTTTGAAAACTTCAAAGTGCAGTTGCACGCAATTCTTCATTAAATGCATATCTTTTGTCTACTTAATTTAAACGAAACTAATACACATAAATTTATGAAAACGGTAGGTAGAGGGAAATGAAAAGCCATCAGCAGCCAAGAAAAAGTTTTCAAATTATTATTTTCATTTGCCAAAATAACCTTAAAACAATTGCAATGAAAATTACCGCAAAATTGTACGGACGACAGCAGCAATTAGCCAAAATTCACATCAACACGTAGGTACATGTGCATATGTATGTATTTGCACACACATGCACAGTCACAAGTGTAATTGCATAGGAATTAAAACAAAACTTTAATATTGCGAAGTATGGAAAGCTTGTTGCGAATGTAAAATACTACCGACAATTTACTCAAATTACCAAAAACTCTGCAATAACAGCAGAGTGCAGTCATTAGCACTCACAAACACACACACACACGCACATACGTAGGTAAAGCTAAAAATTACGAAATCAAAACAATGGCAATAGTGAAAAATAACAAAAAGAGAGCAAAAAAGCGAAATGTAATTGAGAGACTGACCAAATTTAAATGCACACACACATCTAAAAGTGGCTAGAAAAGTTTTTACGACAATTATGCCATTGCGGCTGGTATTGAATGAGACCGCAAAATGTTTAAATACACCGTTGGCGTGTTGCTCTTGTTAGGGCGGAGCGAATTGCGCGCGAATACGAGATATTTGGGGTATAAGAAACTCTACTAATTCTAAGAGAAAATCTAAAGAAGTTGTACGTCATTCAATATTTTCGAGATTGTAGGATTGGGAAAACAATTTTTTTTTAATTTTCAAAATTTAAAATAAAGCTAAAGAGATTGCACAGTGCTTTTAGTACAATTGTAATTTTACGCTATCAAAATTACACTGCTGTATAAGAATGCCATTAAAGTTACACCCGGAAGGACAATTGTTCCTTTATGAAGGGTTTTTTAATAAGAGGTGTTATTTTGATGTTCAAGGAAAAAAATACTATATTTTAATATAAATGATCGGATTTTTATTTCATTATAAAGAGGTAGGTATGCCGTTAATAATAAAATAACATCAGGCAAATGCCCACCACGACCACGCTTACAGGACAATATCATTTTCATCAAATATTCCATAACCGACTTGCAAAGTGGCTGCCCTATGTCCTCGACAGTCTCACGAATTCCATCTTTGAGGTTTTGAATTGACCCTGGGCTGTTGGCGTAGACCTTCTTTTTCACGTGGCTCCAAAGAAAAAAGTCACAAATTGTTAAATTCCAAGATCTCGGTGGCCAATTGTGATCACCTCTTTGAGAGATAACACGGTCCGGAAACTTTTCCCGTAAAAGTTAAATGGTTTCGTTGCTTGTGGGGCACGTAGCGCCGTCTTGTTGAAAATAAACGTTGTCCAGATCAATACCGTCCAGTTCCGGCTATAAAAAATCGTTAATCATCTCTCGATAGCGCAATCCATTTACCTATAATACCTGTTATTGGAAAACCCTTTATATTTTCTATGTAGGCGCGCTCTTTGTATTACATTAGTAACAATTTTTTGTCATGAAAAAGTAAAATAAGAGAAAATATTTAAAATGAGTAATAAAAGTAACGGCGGCCGCCTTAGTCGAATGGGTTTGTGCATGACTACCAATCGGAATTCAGAAAGAATGTGGGTTCGAATCTCAGTGAAAGACCAAAATGAAGAAAAAAATGTTTCTAAAAGCGGTCCCCCCTCGGCAGGCAATGGCAAACTTCCGAGTGTATGTTTCTGCCTTGAAGAAGCTCCTCATAAAAATATCTGCCGTTTGGAGTCAACGTGAAACTGCAGGTCGCTCTATTTGTGGAGAAACTCGGCCATCCATTAACACCAATTTTGAATGAAGCTGGTTTATCCACAAAGTATTTAAACTTTACATACACCCACAAATAAAAGTCCAAAGGTGTTATATCATACGTTCTTGGTGGCCAAGCTGCTGGTCCGAAACGAGAGATGAATTGCTCACCGAAAAGACGACGCAGTAAATCTATTGTTTCACGCGCTGTATGGCAAGTAGCGCCGTCTTGTTGGAACAAGCGCCGTATTGTTGTGGAGATCACGGGCATCAATATTCGGCTTTAAGTATCAAAAAGGAGTTTATCATGGCGCGATAGCGTTCGACATTCACTGTTACATTTTCGCCACTCTCGTCTTTGAAGAAATATGGGCCAATGATCCTCCAGTCCATAGGTCGCACCAAAAGATTGTTTCCAGTGGATGTAATGGCTGTTTTTGAATGGGTTCGGGTTGCTGTTTCTGCCCAAATATGGCAATTTTGCTTGTTGATGTAGCCAATAAGCCAAAAATCGGCCTCATATGCTGATCATCAAAATTCGGGTCCCAAAATGCGGATCCTCGGCGCGTTTTCTCAAGAGATCAAGGAGTGAAATGATGACGCTTTGGAAGACCGGCCGGCTTCAAATCTTAGACTACCTATTTTTTATACGCTTTCAAAGCAAGATCTTTGCGTGAAATTGCCTAAATAGTGCCGTAAGATAGGCCAAGTTGTTGAGACCGGTGCCGAATCGTTTCTTCGAGATCTTCCCAAAAACTCTCTCTTACGTCCCTAATATTCTCTTCACTTCGGGCTGTATGTGATCTGATCGGTTGAGTATCATCCAATAATATAAAATCATTCTGAATATGAAAATATTCATATCTGCCGAGACTCAGTGGCTACCATATGATAACTGAGGGTTAGCCGTTTTTCTTCCAGTATAAATAAAATAAAATAATTTCTCAACAAAACCTTGTTTATTCTGCAAGCTGTAACCACCAATGGATAAGCATAGCTATTTGGAAAAACCTTGCAAAAACTTGGATCTTTCATGCTATGGCTAGACCACGTCATGAAAAAGGACAGTTCAAGAGCCAAAAAAAAAAAAAATACTCGAGACGAATGTATACACAAATAAAGCAAGAGGAAAACCAAGATTGAGATGTACCTATATATGAAGTGAAAGAATATCTGGAACAACTTAAATTAAGCAATTGAAAGGAAACGGCAACGAACAATGAAGTATGGGGGTTTACTGCTCTGCAGGGCAAAGCTCACAAGAAGCTGTAGCGCCAAATGATGATAATGATGCTGATTTTCATGAAGCATGTTTCCATTAGTTTTAGTTGAGTACAGTAGTTCAGTTCCAGTTTTGGCTAATCAGCTATGACTAAAAGACAAAAGTATGAGTAATATTTTCAAGATAGATATGATAGTATGCTGCTCACAAAATCACAAAATGTCTGCTTCTATCGGTGAAGGCCGCGCTCCATTCCATTTCATTTCCATTCTCATATACTCAAGGATGATAGAGGGAGAAAAACAAAAATGAGAGAGTAACTTCGGCTACCATGTCATAGGGGACTCCGCAGCAAAGCTCTGCCCGCTCATTTCACACGTATTCATGCACGTCTCCAATCAGTCGTTCTTTAAACGCCAACGAAACAACATGAGCGTAGATTGTCTTAATTTTTTTCATATACTATACCATTAACACAATCTTAGCCTTTTTGTAAACAAACCATTTTCATGCTCCCGGTTACGTCAACCAATCAGCTGACTCGCTTCAAAATCGCTGAGAGCCGACTAACAGTCTGATCTTGGCTGCACCTCTATCATTTTATTGAAATGGGCGGCACTTCACAGCACACGTGTTTTTGCGCTCTTCCGCTCTTTTCCAATCAACTTAATCTCAGTTATTTTGCGCTTACTAATACAATTCCAGTTCAAATTTTGCCGACCCGTGGGGTTAATAGTTGATAATCAATGGCTTTGCTCACTGCTCTTTTCAATTTCTCTCACTTAATATATGGATGAAAGAAACTCAACAGCAACTCGACTATTAATTTATTTATTTGTCCTTAAGTGAATTTTTATAAAAAGGTATTTCATTGTACTATATAGCAAATATTATATTAATACTAGTTTCAAACTGTATACAAGATTTATAAAAAGCCAACAAATTTTCACAAAAATTTCAGCCGTAATAATAATAAAAAAAGTCGTGTACACAGTTTTGTAGCTTATTAAGTTATCGTTTACAAAACTGTGAATTTGAAGTGGCTAGAAATTCGCGTTGATTCTTGTTTGATTAGCCTAGGTTTTTGACCGTTAAACTACTACATAAAAATGTGACTAAATGAATTGCTTAAATGGTTTCTAAGGATTCTCTAATATTCATTCTCTGTAATTTATAAGAAATGTTACTTTTTCTTTCATTCACCACAATTAAACTAGTAAATTATAAGTTTAATTTATTTTTTATTGAATTATTTAGCACTAATCTGTTATTCATAGTCTGTAAGAAATACTGCATTTTTAGATTATTAAATGACCAAATAAAAAAAAAAATTCTTTGCGTCCACTTGTGAGGTATCTTACGGTATGCGGACAGGAAAAAAAGTAAAGCTCTGGAAATTGTTCATATTTTCGGTATTTATAATTCTATTAGACTTAGACTTGGTTGATCCTGTGGATCACAAATAGAACAGAAATTGTTCCAATAATTCTACTAGGTACAGATAATTTTTTTTTATGATGAGTATTTTGCTCGGTATGTACAGTGGAGAGAATAAAGAAGTTGGGGAAACAACAGGCTGCTAACCGACTCTTAAGGAGGAGGCTATGACGTTGATTGCGTATGACGGAGGTCGGTTGAGATTGTATTAGTGATATACGAAAAAATCTATGCAGCCACTGGTCAAATTACTTCTTTGCCGAGTGGGGAACGACTGCAAAAAAATTCCGTTTTCAAAAATGGCCAATATCAGACCTTTAGTCGGCTGTCAGCAAATTTGAAAGAATCAGGGGATTGGGTGACATAACCGGGGCCAAGATAGCGTTTTTTACGAAAAAACTAGCATCGTGTTTGTGATATACGAAAAAAATCAACACAAACCTCGTTTGAGTTGCTTCGTTGCCGTCTGAACAACGACTAATTGGACGAGTGTATGAATATATGTGAAACGAGCGAGCGGAATTCTGCTGCCGAGTTCCCGGTGACGTGGCAGCCGAAGTAACTCAATCAAGGGGGGAAAAGGGTTTAGAAAGCTGAAATGTTCGAGTTTTTCGTGAATTTTTTGAACAACGAAGGAATAATCAGAAATTGTTTAAACATGGAGGGATTTTATTCATATTTTTAAGAACACTATTTTTAAGCCATTTCCGCCGGAAATAATGGCGTTAGAGCGTGCTTTCCATGGACGATTGCCATCCGAGTACCTTGCTTGTGGGCATTCCTGAAATTGCAATTTTTCTCTGTAATCTACAATAACTTTTTTTTTTTTTCGTTCAAAACATGTTTCCTAAGAATATGAACCTAATTGTGGTAAAATAATATTGAAAAAATGTCATTTTTCATATTATATTTTTTCAACTATTGCGCTTAAAAAAAATATTTGTAATAATAATATAGTCCCAAAATTAGGCTCATATGAATTAAAATTGAATAAAGAATGTTTCAAAAAAATTTCATAACAATTGGTCGACAGCTTTTTGAGCTAAAGTGCCCACCAGTTGAAAAAAAGTCGTTTCGGGAAAAACGCCGTTCTAGCTACCGCGCGCTACGGTGCCGAACCGCCGGGCGGTCACTTAAGTGCTCATAGAATCGAGAATAATGCGAATTTCGCTTTAAAATTTTGACCACATATTCTTGAGTAGTTAAACTAACAATTTATGCAATAAAAAAAGTTGATTTTTTGATTAGTCCAAACTGGTTTCCCCCCTCAATTTCTTTTTTCACAACAGCTGGAGGGAAACCTGGTAATCTGTCATCTTGAGATTGTATACAGCCAACCTCACTTTACGCATTTTATTTTCATTTCATTAGTCTCTCTCTCTCTCTCCCTCTCTCTCTCTCTCTCTCTCTCCATCTTTCTCTCTCTATCTATCTCTCTCCTTCTCTATCTCCTTCTCTCTCCTTCTCTTTCTTTCTCTCTCTCTATGTGTCTCTCTCAAATACCCTATGACGTAACAGCGAAAGTTACTCTCATAATTTGGTTTCGGATGACCTAACCTTTTAGTTCATCATGCTGGGAGTTATGTCCTCCTAAAAAATAGTAAAATTGCACATTGGGACATGTTTGAAGTAGTTTTTCGTACCGAAAAAAAGATATTAAATAAAATTTTAAATTTAAGGGTAGGTAAATATATATCGTATGCGGTCCTGGTGACCGACGTTAAGTTGTTACGTTTCTTTTAGTGTTAACATTTTCTTATCGTTTTTTAGGTTCAGCATGTCTCAACGTGATCGAAATATCTGTAGATGGTTAGAAGAGAGTAACTCAGATGCTGAGGATCAAAGGGACGAGCCGGAATTGCCAAATGAAGACTGCAGTGACGTAGAAGATGTACCTTTAGACCACGTGATTGAAAGTGAGTGTCAATCAGACTCTGAAATTGATGTTGACGAGTGATGTGAAAATAATGATGATGGTGATGTGCCAGTTGATGATCAATCTTCAGATGACGATGTTCCATTGGCAAGATACCGGAACTATTTCGGAAAAAATCGGTTCCGTTGGTCGAGCCAACCTCCAGTTTCGCGATCGAGGACTTTGCAACACAACATCATTCATCAACCTCCAGGATTGAAAAGGAACTTCAGAGATGTTTTGAACAGAAATACAAAACCATCCGATATTTTGCAGTTATTTTTCATTGATGATATGTTAGAAGAAATTGTTAAGTATACAAACGAAAAAATTATCAAGATAAGACCAAACTATCAAAATCAGACATGTGTTCATGACCTCGACGTAATGGAGCTAAAAGCTTTGATCGGTATGTTGTACTATACCGCAATTTTCAAAGAAAACCACACACATTACACATGTTGGTACAGCACAGATGGCACAGGAAGAGAGATTTATCGTTGTATAATGAGCAAGAACAGGTTTGAAATACTGCTGAATTGCCTTCGATTTGATGATGCGAGCACCAGAGATGAACGCCGTAGCACTGACAAAGCTGCACCTATATCTCAGCTGTTTGGTAAGCTGATACAAAACTGCAAAGAAGTTTGTTCAATTGGCAGTTACGCTTGTATTGACGAGATGTTGGTGGCTTTCCGTGGGAGATGCGGCTTCAAAATGTGCATACCGAAAAAACCCAACAAATATGTATTAAAAATTATGTGCATGACTGACGCCAGAAATGGATATCTTGTTGATGGCTACATATACTTGGGAAAAGACTCAGATAGCCAAGGCTTGCCCGATGAATACCAACGACTGAACAAACCCACGCAATCAGTTTTGCGACTGATTGCATCGATTGAAGGAACCCACAGAAATGTTACGACTGATAACTGGTTTACTTCAGTAGAGCTAATGAAAATCCTGAAGCAAAAACAGCTGACACTTGTAGGGACCCTTAAAAAAAATAAAAGGGAAGTACCTCCCCAATTTCTACCTAGCCGTCACCGAGACGTTGGCTCTTCGATTTTTGGACTTACGTCAGATGCAACATTGGTGTCTTATGTACCAAAGCAAAACAAATCCGTGCTTGTTCTCTCCAGCATGCATCACATGCCAACCATTGATCCACAAAAACAAAAGCCAGAAATGATCACTTTCTATAATAGCACCAAAGGAGGCGTCGATACATTAGATCAGAAATGTGCCATTTATTCAACTTCTCGACGCACACAGCGCTGGCCAATGGCAGTGTTCTACAGAATGCTGGATGTATCTGCGGCAAATTCATACATCATCAGCAACATGAACCAAGCTCAGAGAAAGGTGCCCAGACTGAATTTCATGAAACAACTGGCTAAAGAACTTATCGAACCTCATTTGAGACGTCGAGTGAACCAGTTTGGATTGCAGAGGGATCTTCAGAATGCTATTCGCCGGGTTCTCAAAATAGATGAAGAACCAAGATCATTTTCGGCAGGCAGCTCTGATAAATTAGAAACACGCAAAACTTGCTCAACGTGTGACCCAAAAAAAAAACGTAAAACATTCCATTTGTGTTTTCAGTGCAAAAATCCAATTTGCGTTGAATGTTCTCAAAAAATGTGTATAAGCTGCCGCGACAAATTGTAAATGTTAGGGGGCTGTAATTTTGTAATGATTGTGCCAATGATAGTTTTATATAAGAGGTTATATACTTAAGTTACTAAAATAATTAAAAAAATATTGATCTCATTGATTGTTATTGCTTAGCTCTCAGTTTAATAAAGAACCTATAATTTGTTGAAATATTTGTAAGTGAACTTTGATTAATAATAATAAAAAGAAAAAAATGTTAATTTTAAGAATTTATTAAAACAATTTGAAATAAAAACAACGAAAGAACTTAATGTGGTTTAATTTTTTGCCAATTTATGACTTTTTAACCTTGTTAATAGCACTTAAACCCAAGCGGTCACCATGACCGACGCTAGGTGGATGTGTTACTGGAATACACGTTAGGTGGCTAAGGGTTAATTATTCATAATTACTTCTCATGTGAGTAAATAAATAATTAAAAAAAAGAAATCCAAAAAAAACTTGTTGTATACTTTCTTTCTTGCCTGGTGTAATTTTTTGAGTGGTGGAATTATTGGCTGTTTTTTTCTTAGAAAATTAAAACTTAAGTAATGGCCCCACCGAAAATCCAAAAATGATTCAGGTACTTAAGACAATTGTCCACGCTACTGCTGAAACAGGGCATCGTAAACATCCGGCCTATGTATGTTGCAAAATTGAAATGGCAGGGTGAAATAATGTAGATCCAGTTGTGGCAGACATTTAAATGAAATTCTATTTTGCAATTAGTCAGAGAGCAAAAATTATTCAAATATTGCACTAGAAGTTTTTTTTCATATTTTTCAAATCGAAATCAGTCAAGAATCAGAAATCAGAAATCATCGAAACGTTTCGTATGCGCTCTTTTGCTTTTTCGTCGCCAAATGAAGGTTCAGAGATTTAATTTGTCCCGTTATTTTCTTTTCCTTCTGATTTCCATAGTTTTTTGGCTTTTTCGCTCAATATGATTGGAATAATTTTTGCATGTCACAGTATTTTTGCAATCAAACAATCGATCCACCCTCATACACACACATACTCATCAAGCTATACACACATACTCGCACACTGCTTATTTGCTTACGACTGTTGCTTTTCGACACTTTTCGACACATAAAACACGAGTTCATCAGTACTACTCGTACAACGAACACAGCGCAGAGGTCAAGAACAGTGAAGGCGAAGGCTATTTGTCGGACAAGTTGAAATGTTCATGCACTTGTACGTAAATATTGGCAGACATGGTGAACGAACAAAAGGACGGACGAATGAATAGATGAGTGTTTCAGCTGAAGTCAAAGTAATGGCGATTGTAAGTGGGCATAGTGACCGACCGAAAATAGGCCAGTGGCTAGCAAAAAGCACATTGAGCAGCTCTACGCTCTTGGACAATCTGGTGAAAGGACGTCGAAAAGCCAGAGTACTCATATTCGAGCTTGTGGATGGTGAGCAACAGTGCAAGCAAATGTGTTGGGGAGTACAAAAAAAAAAAAAAAAAAAAAAAAAATTTAATTCAAAAATAAAATTTTAAATGAAGACTGTGAAACTTTTTAGCAGTACTGCCGTCGTTACTGCCCGCCTCAAACAATTTACTTGCAAATAAAATTTTAAATGAAATTTAATTCAATTGCGATTCAAGTAAACAAAGAGTGTTTAGCAAGAACAACTTGACAAAAAGGAAATGATTTTAAATTTTAAATGAACCACAGTTGTGCGGCTGGCTATTTAGAGAAACAGAAAATTTTAGAGCCGTTTAAGTGGAACGAGGAAAGACGTTGAATAAATAAATAAAATGGTTTCTTAATTGGAAGCTTGTGTACTTTTATTCAATAGTTAAATACGAATAACACTAACTAAATATTAACTTGAAGTAATAAATATTTAGCACTTCACACGTGTAAGGGAATGGGGTCTCCAATCAAAACGTTCCAATTGGTCCTTCACAGCCGTTGTAAGTCCAATACTAACATATGCGGCACTAGTTTGGTGGCCCGCAACAGAAAAGAAATACAACCAAACCAAGCTGAACAAGATACAAAAAACAGCGTGTATCTTAACGACAGGAGCGCTTAGCACCAGTCCTACTGAAACCCTCAATGTACTAACTCATCTAGTACGATTAGACTTACATATAAAAACAATAGCTACTTGCAGCGCGGTGAGACTCAGAGACGTAAGAAGCTGGACAACAAGGTCGTACGGTCACAGCAAGATCCTCCGACAGGAACCCTCGCTACTCAAAAACAGTTCAGACTACACAGTTCACGACCTTAACTTCAAGAAAGACTTTACGTTGGGTTTTCCACCGAGAACCAAATGGGGCAAAGAGTAGGTGATTGGAAGGTACGATATTGAAATCTACACTGACGGTTCTAAGATGAACTGTGGTGTAGGAGCTGAACTCCATTCGGAGCCGCTTAACCTATCTCAGTCAATTCGACTTCCTGACTATGCTCCAGGCCGTGCTCCAGGCAGAACTTTTAGCGATCATAGAAGCATGCAAATCACTAAAACTCTACAAGGAAGTTGGTGCAAGAGTAACTATCTTTTCACATAGTCATGCAGCTATCAAGACCTTAGACTCCAACTCCAAACTAGTCTTACAGTGTAGAGAGGAACTATAATTGGTTAGTCATTGGAGGAACATACGGCGCAATGAGAAAGCCAGTGAGCTAGCAAGAGAAGGTTCGACACTAGATTTAGCAGAGGCGGTGGCCGTCTCCACCCCACTCAACACAATAAAAACATCCATTGCTTCACGCTATCAAGCTTAAGCCGAAAGAAGGTGGAAGCAATTAAGTGCATGTATTACAACAAAAAACACATGGCCGTCTTATAAAATCCAACAGACGAATCAGCTGTTAGGATGTTCTCGGTCACGCATCACTTGAACCCTTACATTTTCAAACGTAAAACTGTGATTGCATTATATTGGCTGGAAAATCAGAATCGGTAATTGTTCGTGAGTTTGAGCACCTCAAAGTAAATAGATTTTTGTTTATTGCACCATTACTTGTTACACTGATAATGGTAGCTTCGCGAAACGTCATGGAAGTGGTCATCAAAAGACTGCAACGTCTCGTGAAATGGTTTAAAAAGTAAAGAAGCGACTTGAGCGAAATCCCGACGAAGAGCCGATCAAATGGCGAAAGAACTGAAAATATCTGACCGTAGCATCCGCTGCATACTGAAAAATGATCTCAAAGTCAAGCTTTACAAGATCCAAAAGACGCATGATCTCACACATAACAACAGCAACTAGACAGACTTGAGGGAGCGAAGCAGTTGCTTCGCTTGGTTAATTTCCGAACAATTTTCTGACGGAAAAATTCTTCAAATTGAGTAATTCGTAAACTCCCAAAACGATAGGTCTTATTTAATCGACCGTTCATGCGAGAGTCATGAGTCATCGATTGGCCACCAAGGGGCAGCACCTGCGACAGGTAATGGTTTGTGCCGCAGATGGGCGCTTTCCAATGGTTTTCATCGGGCCTGGCGTTAAAGCAAATGCGAAGTACTATCGGGAAAGTATTCTGACGGTTGCTCTGAAGTCATGGGACAGACAAACATTTTGGTGGAAGATCCTACTCGTTTCAAAAGGACTCGGTACCGTCTCACAAAGCTCGAGTAAACCAAGACTGACTAAGAAACAACGTTTCGAACTTCAGTTCATAAAGTCCACACAAGGGCTCTCAATTTCACCAGACGGGGATACCATGGATTATTCTGTTTGGGTGATTATGGGGAACAAAGTACGAACTAAAAGATTCACCAGACTCGAGACGGAGAAAAAAAGCCACTGACCGCAAGTGGGCCAAAATACTGGCAAGTCACATTCGAGCAGCATGCGAATTCATTCCTGAACCGTCTCTCAAGGCCATAGCCAAGGCAGGAGGTGGTCATATCGAGCAAAAGTAAATTGATTCTTAATTTTGTAATATTTTCCCATTTTTTATTTTGAATTGAATAAAAGTAGTTTTTCCAATTAAATTTATGACATTTTTAATTGGTTGCACTTCGAGTGCCGGTCCCTGAGATATACATAAATATTTATAAGGCATGACAATTTATCGTTAGTTATTTTCCTTAAATAAAAATAAGTAAAACTAGGCGGACCCGTGCGCACCCTGCGCAACAAAGTACAAAACATAGTTGTGACTTATGTAAAGATACACATTTATTTTTTCTAAATACCTATAACAGCAGCTTACAAATTCATATTAAAGAAACTAACTAAATATACAAACATTTTTTACAACACTTCTTTAAATACAAGACTTGATGTAAAAATAAATTCTTGTGATGGCATCATTGCATTCAATGAGGATTTTTAATTGCTCGCACATAAAAATTTGCGGCAAACGCACCTTCCCTTTCTGACAACAAATCAAGGAACTGATAGCCATAACTTCAACTACATAAAGTTTGGCCGTGCAAAACAGACATTGTTGATCCATGCGCCCAACGCTATCTGGTTCTACCGAGATGCCGAGGGGTGCGCAACAATACCTTTTTGGAAGATCCTGGGTCCTTCTAGCGTTCATATCACTTTCACTTAATCTTAAAACATAAGACGGCTACAAATCCAATCTACGCTGAACTATCACCTGTTGACTGTGTTCATGTCGGTGCTTCCACATACCTACGCTAACTTAAACGCTGTATATCAATATTTCTTTGCTTAGGTGTTTCACTCCGTCTAGCGTTTTGACGCCTTTTTTGCTCAGCTAAGGTAATTAAGATCCTCCTTGTAGGCATTGTAGTCTCTCGATATTAATGAAATGTGAGCAAATGTAATTGTAATATAAATTTTACAACTTACCACCTACGTTTGTAATAGCATTTAACTTTAAGGGTTTTGAACCTTTCAAATGAACAGAAATCAGCAGTTTTTACTGCCATCCAAAAAGTCTTTTCGTATTTCTAATCAAACTTCAACTCATTTTTTTTATATTTATAATGAGTTTTATTAAACGAAATATGTACCATTTTGGTTGAGCACCTTTTGCCATTTTTCTTTTAGAGACATTATTCCATCAGTGTAAAACTTTTGTGGTTTCTCGGCGTAATTTTCACAGGCTTCTCTTGAAACCAACTTTTCTCCATTAAGGGAGTTTTGCATTGACCGAAACAAATGGTAGTCCGATGGTGCAAGGTCAGGACTATATGGTGGATGCATCAAAACTTCCCAGCCAAGCTCTCCCAGTTTTAGCCGAGTCATCAAAGATGTGTGTGGCCTAGCGTTGTCCTGATGAAAGACGACACCTTTTCTGCTGATCAGTTCTGTCCGTTTTTTTTCGATTGCTTGCTTCAATCTCATCAGTTGTTGACAGTAAAGTGTAGAATCAGTCGTTCAAGCAGGCTGGAGCAGCTCATAGTGGATGATTCCTTTCCAATCTCACCAAACACACAGCATAACCTTTCGAGGCGCCAATCCAGGCTTTGCGACCATTTGTTGAGCTTCACCACCTTTGCACCATGATCTTTTTCGCACATTATTGTCGTATTTGATCCACTTTTCGACTCCTGTTACCATTCGCTTCAGAAATGGTTCGATTTCATTTCGTTTCAGCAAAGAATCGCAGATGTTAATTCGGTCCATTAAATTTTTCACAGACAATTCATGTGATACCCAAACATCGAGCTTCTTTTTGTAACCAGCGTTTTTTAAATGGTTCAAAACCGTTTGATGATGAATGTTTAGTGCCTTGGCGATGTCATGGCAGCTTATGTGACGGTCCTGGTCAATCTTTTCCATAATTTCATCGACTTTTTCAACGATAGGTCGACCGGAGCGAGGTGCATCTTTCCCATCGAAATTTCCAGAACGGAAGCGAGCGAACCATTGTTGTGCTACACGAACTGATACAGCATCGTCTCCGTAAACTTCAAAAAATTTCATTGGTGGCTTGAGTGGCATTCTTCCTTTTTTTATAAAAATTTCAAAATATATCGAATATCTTCATTCTTTTCACTCATTTTTGAACAGCTATAACTTTTTTTTAACTCCTCCGAATTTAATTTTTTTTGTTAAATGAAGCTTAAAACGTCACCTTCCTAACACCATATGATATGACACAATTGCACTGGAGATAGATGACTCCAACGACATCTATTGACAAAATACGAAAAGACTTTTTGACAGCCCAATATATGAAAGTCGTATGTATGTATGTACATATATAAAATTGTCATGTCAATAACCAATAAATCAATTGCCTATCCAGTTTTGATCGTTTTCTCCGTTTAATGCGCTTATAACTTTTTGTCTTTTTCTGGTAATTCTGATATTTCTAAATTGATATCTCTAAACTCAGCGAGTACAGGGCACCTTCCAATTTATTTATTGGCATTTAACATAAGCAGACCACACCGTGCTTTGAAAAGCATTGAGATGTCTTCAATCCGCTTTCCTTCTTTTATGTAGGTTGAACCCTTCGTTCGGTCTAAGTATTTGAGTTGGCCTTTGTTCTGTCAGCCACTGTATGCAAAGGCTGTGCCACTGTGTCCTATTTATGCATTCATCGAAAGGTAATCCAAATTCTGAGCCCATTTCATTTAGAAAGTCACCTTTTTACATTGGGTCTTCACATGAAATATATTTTTAAAACTTTATATGCATATAAGGAAATGAGTTTCCCCCTTAAATTGTCGCAGTATGTGATACGAAACCATTTCTGGTATAAACAGTTAATGACAATAATCAATTGTAATGAAGAACTGATCGGAGTACCAACACTCTTGACTTAGGTGTGGGATATAAAAACGATTATACGCTTTTCGAAAACAATTTAACAGATTGTAATAAAACTTAGACTTGAGTGGTTGTAAATGAGCGAGCGAAGGCGAAGAGAGTGCGCGGGCTACAACATTGGAACTTAATGATAGGGGAAAGCTGCTATCAACGGAGTTTAACCAAGAATAAAGTAGGGTAAGTGAATATTTGGTAATGTGGAAAATTTCAACGAAAATATGTACATACATATGGACACTCAAGTATGTGTGTGTGTGTGGCTTTGAGCACATAACTGTAAAATTGATTGTTTGCTTGCTTATGAAAAATCTATAAAATATTTGAGCCATAAACTGTAAGCAAAGCATAGTAATTTTTGCAAGCACAGGCACACACACACACATACATGCATGCGAACAAACGTAGAGAAGTCCTTTAATTACCCTGCAGTGAAAAGTCAAACTTCTTATCAAACATTCTAGTTCATGAACTGCTATTTGATGGAGAAAATGAAACTGGTTTGAAAGTGAAAGTTTAGCAAACAAAACTGGATTGAATGATTAATTTTGCGCTTCCCTGTACAAGAATTCTTGTTGAAGATTATTTTTATTCTTTTTAGCATCACAGTTCTTGATGAACCATTGCTTCATTCACAACCTTCTTCTCTATTTAAGGCTACCTCTTTCCACCGCCGCATCTTTAGCTTTTCAAGATCAAATTCCACGTCTTCGATCCATAGCTTTCCGGGGCGTCCTCTTCTGCGGCCTCCATCTTCGTGTCCGAGGTATTTTATCCCCTGAGATTTTATAAATCGTATCAAAGCTTCGTATTTTGCTAATAGTTCCAGCTTATGATTAGGTATATATCGCTCGGTATCGCCTTGCAGTTTTATAGGTCCAGCTGATTAATGCCAGTAATTTTTAGAGTCCATAGTTCGCAACCATAGGTAAGCACTGAGAGCATCAAGATTTTGTATATCCTTAACTTTTGGTCGCGAGTTAATAAGTTACAAAAGTAAGACTTACTTGATGGTGAAACTCTATCATTTATTGTCAATGATGTATCCTAATTGGCTAATATTTTGATGCCAGCTATGTAAATTCTTGTATTGTACACTCTGGACTCGTTTCTCTGTGTTCATTCTTAACTCAGGAAAGAATTCTCCTGTAATTGAAGAATGTTTCCCTCGCTACTTCAATCCGATAGCAAATTTCTCTGTCATTTGTCCATATTTCGCTAAACCAACATCCTAGGTACTTAATACATGGGCTGAAAAGTCCCGGGCCTAATAAAGAAAAAACATATTTTTTTGTGTCTGTGGTCTCGAAATAGTTTGTTGTCATTTGTCATTCGAGCCAAATGTCTTACCGGCGAGAATTTTTTAGGTCTGTGGTCCCAGCCAGTATTCGCTGGGAGCCAAATCTGGTGTACTCGGTGGATTTGGAGCAATTCGAAGATCAATTCATAGTTTTTCCATTGTTTCAATTGACTTGTGGCTTGATGCCTTGTCTCGTTTTTGGTCAACAGTAAACAAACGTGGCAACCACTTTGAGCAGAGATTTCTCATAGTCAAATGCTCATGCAATATGTTATAAAGCCAGAACCATATTTTTATTCTTACGATGTCAGCTAACTTACGCAACTTCACTTTTCGATCATTCAAACCAATTTGGTGGATTTTTTAAGGATTTCTGGTGTTACCGCCTCATTTGGGCGTCCATTTTGTTGTGCATCATCGGTGCCTCTACGACCAGATCTGAAGTTAGCAAATCATCGTTTCACCATAATACTTTTCAAGAAATTGCTTCCCTCTAACCGTATTTTTCCCCTCAAGATGCAGTGTAAAATTGAAACACGAAATTCTAAAAGTAACCTCACTCTTAGCACAAAAACTCACGAGCTAATGAGTAGAATATCATGCAATTTTAACAGCTATCTTTTTAAGATTAGTACTAACTGAAAATAGGGAGTGCTGGTACTAGTTCCATCTATGTAGTAGGCTCGAGACTTTTCAACGGATTTTTTAAATCGCGATACTCTTGGGATATCGGAAACCATGGGTTAACAGCTGAGAATGACACTCTGAGTTGACATTTCTATTCAGTAAGGTTGCTAATCATGAGTCGTTTAACACTAGAACAACGCTTCAAATTGTGGAAATTTACTTCGATACAAATAAATCTGTTCGCGAAAAGTACTGCCGGCATAATCCGCTTTTATTTCTTTCGAAATTTTTTTTTTTTTTTTTTTTATTACAAACATAGATACAATATAAAATACAGAACAATGTTTGTTGGCACTGCAACTAGTTATAGATAAACTAACGAGCAGTACAATTTTGGTAACATAAATAAAATTTTGTGAAGAGATTTTCATAGTCCCTTCCTTAAGTTAACAGCCATCATGCCAGATCATGTGGTTTAATTCGATGCAGTCGTCGAGTTAGGCCTGAGGTGTTGAGCAGATTGCTAGCTTCCTCGTTCACGTGCCTTTGAAGCCTATGGGAGTGGGCTTCTGCTTGTTTTTTAATTTCTTCAGCGACCGTAGGGATATTGAGGTCACGATGAATATCCTTATTGCGAACGAACCAAGGTGCGTTGAGAATATCTCGAAGGATTTTATTCTGGAGTCGTTGAAGTATATTTATATTACTTTGACTGGCGCAACCCCATAATTGCGCGCCATAGGACCACACTGGTTTTATAATTTGTTTATATATCGCTATTTTGTTATATATGGATAGCTTTGATCTTCGTCCAATTAGCCATTTAATTTGTATTACCTTCAGATGGATTTCATGCCGTTTAAGTTTTATATGCTCCTTCCATCGAAGCTTAGCATCAAGCGTCATGCCAAGGTATTTTGCAGTGTTTGCATGTGGTATTGCGGCACCTAGCAGCATTATTGGATAATGATTCACTTTTTTGTTGGTGAAGTTTACATGTATTGACTTGGTATTGTTCAATTTTATGCGCCAAGTCTTCGTCCATTCTTCAATAGCGTTTGTTGCAATTTGAAGTTTGGTTGCAGCTTCTTCAGCACTTTTTCCAATTGCTAGGATGGCAGTGTCGTCGGCGAAAGTGGCGATCAAGCTATTCGAGGGTATCGGCAAGTCTCTGGTGTATAAAAGGTATAAGAGCGGACCAAGAATGCTTCCTTGCGGCACACCAGCATTTATTTCTTCAAGGTCAGAGTATTCATTTCCTTGTTTAACGCGAAAGTAGCGTTCACTCAGATACGACTTTAGGAGGGCGCAAAAACCGCTTGGAAGGCAGGTATTTAGTTTGTTATTTAAACCGTCATGCCAAACCTTGTCGAAAGCTTGTGCGACGTCCAAGAATACTGCTGAACACACGTTATTCTGTTCAAAAGAGTTTTCAATTTCGGCTGTGATTCTATGCACCTGATCGATGGTTGAGTGCTTACACCGAAAGCCAAATTGATGCGAAGGTAACAAATCTTTAGAGTCGATAATTGGCGTCAACCGATTGAGGATGAGCTTTTCAAATAGCTTACCAATTTGAGGCAGCAACGAGATTGGTCTGTACGAGGAAACAAGATGTAGATCTTTTCCCGGTTTCGGAATCATTATCATTTCCGCAACTTTCCACAGGGTTGGAACATAGTGAAGCTGAATTGAATGATTAAATAACTTTACTAATTTAACCAAACTTATGTAGGGTAACTTTTTTAAAACCTCAGCTGTAATTAAATCGAATCCGGGCGCTTTTTTATCTTTTAGTTGTTTTATTTCCCTTTTGAGTTCTTTTATAGTAATGAATGAAATAGGAGTGTTTTCATCTACAGTATGAGTATACAAATTGTCAGATTGATTTTCGTTGGGTTGGAAAGTTTCTGTTAAGTGTTTTGCAAAAGCTACTGCCTTGTCTTTGTCACTTTTTGCCCATGTATTATTATCTCTTTTGATTGGAGGAACATGACAATTTGGTCTTTTCAAATATTTAGTACACTTCCAAAGTGAGTAGTCACCTTTTTTATCAGATCTCAAGCTTGAAAGGTATTGATTTATTGATTCATTTTTAATACAATTTATTTCATTATTTAATTCTTGTGATGCTTTGTTGAGCTTGGTTTTGTCACTAGGGGAACGAGTGTGTTGCCATTTTCGCCGTAATTTTCTTTTGTTTGTGATGAGCTGTAAATAGCCGCTAGAATAAAGACATGTCCATTTGGTGTTTGGCACTCTGCAAATACAAATATCGCCAACAGGTGTCACTGTTTTTGAATGTAATTCGTGATTACATGGCATTAATTTCTATGTTTCATGTTACAATGTTTACAGTATCATATTGATTATAGCATATTGCCACTCCTCCTGCTCAAACATTCGGTCGTTTAAATTTGATAACACAGTTGGAAGTGTACGCTGACATCTTCGTCATCACTCAACCCGTTTCTGATGGCATTATTACATTAGATTTGCGTACAACAGCATCTATAGTAATATGGCGTTAGTGCTGTACATTTACGCGTCACTCTCTTTCTCTCTCTGTTACATTCTAACGCCTGGTATATAATGTATACGCGGTTCTCTCTTGCTCCTACAATACGAGTAACGTTGCACGACTTAGAGTAGAGCCTTAGCGTAGGAGTGGGAGAAAGAGAAGGGACCGCATAATAGCTTGAAGTGTATTTTAATTATATATACATATAAGGTATAGCTCTCTCTCTCTCCTTTCTTCTACGTTATATCTTTTTTCTCTCTCGCGGAACGGAAATGCCCAAACCATCGCATGGCCTTTCCAAAAATCGTTCCAAGGGTATTTCTGTTTTGTATTATCATTTTAAGTGCCCAAGTTTAAAAACACACCCTGATACCCCAAACAAAATAGACAATTTCAAAGATATTAAAACATTTTTATGTACATAAGTTCTAATTCATAATAAAATATTTTTTGAAACTCTCATTTATCAGTTTTCAGAGGTATGTTTTCAACTGACCCTAAACTAGTGATTTTTGCAAGTATTGGTTCTAAATTAGTACTTTCACTGATCTTTTACTAATGAAGAGTCGCGTCGATGCACGGTGATAATTGACTTTCGATAGAGCAACGCCTGTTTTCATCTCCAGTTGCCAGCACTAAAAAAGTTAGAGCACGAACTGCCTCAGCTCCATAGTAAACTGAGGTAATGAACAGCTCAGTTTTTTTTGGACCTGACATGGTGTGAATGCGTACACACACATTCAAACGGTACAATCGTACGTACATATCTGTTTTATATTGACTTAGCCAACAGCAACAGCTACAACTGCTGCGTGTTTGTAAGTAGAATTACATTTGAGCAATTCGCTAGCAGCTCAACAAATCCCACCGAAAAATTACTGATAAAATCGAGAACGAGTGAAACAAAAATATAAAAAGCAAAATCAAGCGAGAAATATTGACAGCTGCAGCAGAGAGACTCCACCGAAGCAGCAAAAGGTGCATGGCGCAGAAGGAGGGGCAGAAGATGGGAGAGAAGGGGAGGTGGTGGATTGTAATGACAAGTGTAATGGCACAATATAAATATTAGTAATAAAGTTGAAGAGAATGGAAGCAAAAAGTAGCAAAGAAGTACGAAAGCAATGAAGCATGGAGGGTTGCCACTCCCAGCTGCAAACAAAAAACTAAAAACCCAAAGAAACTAAAACACAAAAACACACAAAATACACCGAGGAATTGACTGGTGTAGTGAGTGAAGTGAGTCGGCAGCGGAAGCTTACATTTTTTTCACTGGTCCATAAAATAGACGAAGTTGTCACTGCAGCGCATTTCTGCATCGCACAAGGTTGTGCATGTGTGTGTGTGTGTGTGTGCATATGTGTTTACTTTGCTTGCTTATATGTATTTGCGTATGTGTAAGTTAAAACGAGTTATGGATTTTGTGATTTTCGTTTTTTCTTCCATTGGTAGTTTATCACAAATTTCACTTACTTAGATACTCAAACACACACAAGGACATTTAGATTTTCATTCACCGGTTTAGCACCCATTTGTATTTTTTTATTGAATATAAAAGTTTGGTAAAATGCACATACACATACATGGCAGTAGAGGTTATGTAGGATAGATGTGAGGGCATGCCATGTAGCTATGAAATTTTACGCAATAAATAAAGGTATTTAGGGGAGTATTTTTGGAGGAGTTTCATCACTGAAGTGGTAACGAAAATATTATAGAGTGTCTTTCTAGCTGCGAAATTGTGTAAGATGGCGATATATCCTATGATCAGAAAGTACCGGGAAGGTGCTGTTGACTGTTTTCTCCGATTCGCAAGGTGTAGTGCACCATTAGTACTTTTCATCGAGTCAGCCAGTTGTTAAAGAATATTATTTATCCATTTTGAGGTGTTTAAGTGATGTTGTATGTTGTAAACGGCCGTAAATGTGGGCACCTAATTCTTGCATTTTGCATGATGAGACGCCTCATTGCAATGCGTTTAAATTGTGCTGGATTATTTGCCCAAACATCAAGCAAATACCATCGTGCAAGCACCGACTTTACCTGATAAGGCCTGTGCGACTTATTTTTGTTTCCCAAGTTGAAGTTATCACTTCGTGGAAGGAGATTTCAGTCGATAGAGGTGATCAAAGAGAATGCGACGAAGGAGCTGAAGTCATCCATTCCTCGGCCTACCAGTGCATGGAGGACTGAGTTAAGCGTTGGCGCATATGTGTCGCCTCAGGCAGGCCATATTTTGAAGGAGATCAAATAAATTTGTTTGAAATTTAGTTCTGTTTTGTTTTATTTAAACATTTCCGGTACTTTCTGATCTTGGTACTTGGTAAAATAAAAGGTTATCAGTTACCTAGTTTCATTATAGAAAGTTTCACAATGCGTTACTGTTCAGGGGTTAGATTACTGCACCGTGATTCCATAGGCCTAAAATCGTATATATCATTTTCCCCCTTCCTCTCTGAAAATATTACTTTTGATAAGTAAACAGTCTCGAAAATATGTGCGTTTCATACCAAGATTTTGTTTTCAGACCTCTTAAAAAGCTTCTAAGCGTTTCTTAGGCAATTCAAAATGTTGTAATAGATATTTCGGCAAATGATTTGTGTGGGGTCAATGTATATACGTGCGAGACTCGCCAAAATGAAAAAGAGTCTCCGGATACTGCTTGTCCAAGGAATGAGCACACTTAGACGAAGAAAAAACGGATTCGTCCTTTGTGATACCATTGTGAAGGAGGTGAGGTCAAAGAGAAAGACCGATGGGATGCAGGGAGAGGACGGGGAGAGCTGGTGCTGAGATAGTTAGGAAGGTGGGTTTAGAGTGGATGGCTTACGAACGATGACTGTTCCGCGTTTGCGTCAACCGCTTTGTGCTGCTGATGAAATTCGTCAGATTTTTAATGTCAACGCCAGCTATATAAGCAAGCGTAGCAAAGAAGTAAGAGCCAAGATACCTGGATCTTAGCCCTGCCAGAGCAGGGCAGCTAAAGAAAAGGTGCTGAGATGATTCCACCTCATCCTCCATACATCCAGCGCAAAATGACTCGAGGTAATTCCAAGTCTCACAGCATGCATTCCTTCCACCTAGTGGCCTGTGAGAAAACCCTCAAATTTCGAATCTAAAAACGAGATAAAGAAGGTAAGTAATAATAGTAAGAACAATTAGCGTACACCCTTTAGCGGATACTACCAAAACAGAGCTACACAAGGCGCGGCCTTAAACGAAACAAGGGGATACGAAAGATGAGCGAAATCACTGATGTAGTAATTTTAAAAGGGAAGCGCAAGAGAGGAAAATAATGGAAGAATAATGGAACCAGCATGTAAAGGGAATGTGACATGATCGTTTGAGAAAGATTGAGATGAAAGGTCAAGTTAAAACAGCACGACCTCCAGGAAGACCATCAAAGCGTTGGCACGAGTGTTGGACGCCTAGATTTTGATCCGACTGCTACAATAATTATATTTTTATTTTAAAAAAGAATAACGTATTCTAATTATTTTCATCGAAAAAGACAGATTCTAATCATATAAGAATAAAGAAGACGAAGACACCCGTTATCTGATGTTTGACTGAGCTCCTCATTCTATTTCTAGTGTGCGTGTTGATGTTTTTTCCATAAATGGAGGGACCTGCAGTTTTATGTCGCCTACGAATTCTTCTTCTTAATTGTCGCGATAACCGCTTACAAGATTTTGGCCGCGTTTAACAAAGCGCGCCAGTCGTTTCTTTCTCGTGCAAGCCGGAGCCAGCGAGAAATACTTGGCTTCACCGTCCCTCTCCATCTGATCTTTCTAACGCAGAGGGAGCTTTCCTCTTCCTTTGCTACCACCAGCTGGTACCGCATCGAATACTTTCAGAGCCAGAGCGCTTGTATCCATTCCAACGACATGACCCAGCCAACGTAGCCCCTGGATATTTATTCGCTGGGCGTCGTAAAGCTCATATAGATCCTCGTTCCATCGTCTGCGGCATTTGCCTTTGCTAACGGGCAAAGATCTAAAAATCTTTCGGAGAATCTTTCTCTCCAGCACTCCAAGCCTCACTTCATCGGATGTTGTCATCGTCCACGCTTCTGCGCCATACGTTAGGGCGGGCATGATGAGAGCCTTGTAGAGTTAGTTCGTCGAGAGAATTGCCCCCGAGAAAGTGGCCTCCGAGAGAGTCGCCTCCGAATTGCAGTTGTTTTTTATTAGGAGCTTTTTCGTGGTTGAAAAATTCGCCCTTGCCCGCCGCCTAGGGGCAACCGCTATTGGAAAAAAACCTCTTATATAATTTCGTTGTTCATGCCCAGGCCTTCGAACCCGGGCAATATCGAATGCTAGTCAGGGAAGGGTATCGACTATGGCGGTCGCCAAAAAAATATATACAAAAATATAAACCACAAATCATTTGCCGAGATATCTATTACAACGTTTTTAATTTCGGAAGAAAACTTTGCTGCTTTTTAAGAGGTCTGAAAACAAAATCTTGGTATGAAAGTTTTATATTTATTTTTTATATTTACTTATCGAAATTAATATTTTTAGACAGGAAGAGGGAAAATTATATATTTTATTTTAGCCCTGAACAGTAACCCAATGTGAAACTTCTCTATATTGAAGCTAGGTAACTGGTAACCTTTTATTTTACCAAGTACCAAGATCAGAAAGTACCGGGAATGTTTAAATAAAACAAAACAGAGTTAAATTTCAGGCAAATTTATTTGATCTCTTTCAAAATATGACCCGTCTGAAGCTGCACACATAAGCCAACGTTTAACCTTGTCCTCCATGCACTCCTGGTACGCCGAAGAAGGGATGGCTTTCAGCTTCTTCGTCGCATTCTCTTTGATTTCCTCTATCGACTGAAATCTCCTTCCACGAAGAGGTAACTTCAACTTAAAAAACAAAAAGAAGTCGCACGGGGCCATATCAGGTGAACTCGGTGCTTGCACGATGGTATTTACTTTCATGTTTCGTCAAACAATCCAGCACAATTTGGGCTCGTTGCAATGGTGCGCTATCATCATGCAAAATACAAGAATTAGTTGCCCACATTTCCGGCCGTTTGCGACATACAGCATCTCTTAAACACCTCAAAATGGATAAATAATATTCTTTATTGACTATCTGGCCCGATGGAAGGTACTCATGGTGCACTTCGCCTTGCGAATCGGAGAAAACAGACAACATCACCTTCAGGGTACTTTCTGATCATAGGGTATATCGCCATCTTACGCAATTTCGTAGCTAGAAAGACACTCTGTAATTTTTTTTTGTTACCACTTCAGTGGTGAAGCTCCTCCAAGAATACTTCCTTGCATGCCATTATTTATTGCGTACAATTTCATAGCCATACATGGCATGCCTTCACATCTATCGTACATAACCGAATGCTATGTATGTGTATGTGCATTTTACTAAACTTTTATATTCAATAAAAAAATACAAATGGGTGGTAAACCGGTGCCTTCAAATTTGAATGTCCTGGTGCGTGTTTGAGTATCTAAGTAAGTGGGAAATTTGTGATAAACTACGAATGGAAGAAAAAACGAAAATCACAAAATCCATAACTCGTTTTAACTTTTTACACATACGCAAATACATATAAGCAAGCAAAGCAAACACATATATACAAAGACACACACACACACATGCACAACCTTTTGCGAATGCTGCAGTGACAACTTCGTCTATTTTATGGACCAGTGAAAAAAATTTAAGCTTCCGCTGCTGACTCACTTCACTCACTGGCACCAGTCAATTCCTCGGTGTATTTTCTGTGTTTTTGTGTTTTAGTTTTTTGGGTTTTTAGTTTTTTGTTTGCAGCTGGGAGTGGCAACCCTCCATGCTTCATTGCTTTCGTACTTCTTTGCTACTTTTTTGCTTCCATTCTCTTCAACTTTATTACTAATATTTATATTGTGCCATTACACTTGTCATTACAATCCACCACCTCCCCTTCTCTCCCTTCTTCTGCCCCTCCTTCTGCTCCATGCACCTTTTGCTGCTTGGTGGAGTCTCTCTGCTGCAGCTGTCAATATTTCTCGCTTGATTTTGCTTTTTATATTTTTGTTTCACTCGTTCTCGATTTTATCAGTAATTTTTCGGTGGGATTTGTTGAGCTGCTAGCGAATTGCTCGAATGTAATTTTACTTACAAACACGCAGCAGTTGGCAGCTGTTGCTGTTGGCCAAGTCAATATAAGGCAGCAATGTACGTGCGTGTGTACCATTTGAATGTATGTGTTTGTGTACGCATTTACCCTGCAGTCAAACCTACTAATTCTGAGCTAACTATTTTACTTCCAGTTTACTATGGAGCTTAGGCAGTTCGTGCTTTAACTTTTTTTAGTGCTGGCAACTGGAGATTTTAGCAGGCGTTGCTCTATCGATAGTCAATTGTCAGCTTATGCATTGGACTGGTTTAATGCTAACAAAAGATTCGGCCTCTTCATTAGTAAAATATCAATGCAAAATATCAGTGAAAGTACTAATTTAGAACTGACACAAAAGTTCTAGTGCAAAAAATCACTAGTTTAGTTGAAAAACTGAACTCTGGAAAAATTAAAGTTTCAAAAATATTTTATTATGAATTAGAACTTATGTACATAAAAATGTTTTAATATCTTTAAGATTGTCTCTTGATTTAATAAGTATCGGGTGTATTTTTAAGAGCTTGAGCACTTAAAATGATAATACAAAACAGAAATACCCTTGGAACTACTTTTTGGAAAGGTCATGCAACGGTTTGGGCATTTTCGTTCCGCGAGAGAAAAAAAAGATATAACGTAGAGGAAAAGGAGAGAGAGAGAGCTATACCTTATATGTATATATCTAAAATACACTTTAGGCTATTCACATCTCCCTTTTGTGCGGTCCTTCGTCTCTTCTCCCACTCCTACGCTTAGGCTCTAGTCTAAGTCGTACGACGTTACTCGTTTTGTAGGAGAAAGAGAGAACCACGTATACATTATATACCAGGCGTTAGAATGTAACAGAGAGAGAAAGAGAGTGATGCGTAATTGTACAGCACTAACGCCTATTATAGATGCTGTTGTATCCAAATCTAATGTAATAATGCTATCAGAAACGTGTTGGCGTGATGACGAAGATGTCAGCGTAGCCAACTCCAACTGTGTTATCAAATTTAAACGACCGAATGTTCGAGCAGGAGGAGTGGCAATATGCTATAATCAATATGATACTGTAAATATTGTAACGCCAAACATAGAAATTAATGCCATGTAATCACAATTACATTCAAAAACAGTGACACCTGTTGGCGATATTTGTATTACAGAGTGCCAAACACCAAATGGACAAGTCTTTATTCTAGCGGCTATTTACATATCACCGAACTAAAAAATACACGATATATTATATTTTATACACCGCACATTATTAGTCTACGGTCACGCTGGTGCTTCCGGTAATTCTCGGGTGTGATTTTAATGTTAATTGTGCATATAATGATGCAGTAGAATTAACAAATTTTCTACGCGACACATTTGGTCTACATATAAATAATAATATAAATGAATCGACTACTAAACCTGGAACTATAATAGAGGCAATTTTTTCTCGTAATATGTACAATCAAAGACCAATATATCATATTTTAGTTATCATAAGCCAATCGTTACTTTAGTACCTATTGAAGCATCTAACGATAACAATGTAAACAATAATTAAATAGAATATTTCATATATTAAATTAGTACTATTATATTTTCTAAAAATGTTGAAAAATTTAGTGAGTGACGACGTAAATATAAAATAAACGGATTTTTTTGTAAATTCTGTCTACTTGTATTCTCTGCAAATGTTCTGAATTTATTTAGATATATATGCTTTCTCTCTCTCCTCTCTCTCTCTCATTCACTCTCGGGTCTCTCCCTCTTTTTTTGCCTTGAAAGTTCCACTTCTGTTATGTGTACTACGCTACACGCACTTTTTCTATTATAATCTGGTAGATAATTTCAATACATTTATTTTTAAATATGTATCCGGCATAGGTTCGCCGCCGGTATGAGTTTCTTGGTCCATTTGATCAGTCTAATTTTTAACTACTTTTTCCAATAAATATGGCATTAATGGTGGTTCGAATATTGCGATAAATCCATTGTTTCACGGGATGTATGGTAAGTTGCACCGTCTTGTTGGCACCAAATGTCGCCAATGTTTAGCTGATTAATTTTTGAAGGAAAAAATTCAGTCAGCATGGCTCGATAGCCCTCGTCACTCACCGTAACGGCAGCTGCTTCCTCATTTCGAAAGAAATATTATAAAAGCGGATGTTGCCGGCAGTGCTTTTCGCGAACAGATTTATTTGTATCGAAGTAAATTTCCACAATTTGAAGCGTTGTTCTAGTGTTAAACGACTCATGATTAGCAACCTTACTGAAAAGAAATGTCAACTTAGTTTGTCATTCTCAGCTGTTGAACCATGGCTTTCGATATCCAAAGAGCATCGCGATTTAACACATCTGTTGAAAAGTCTCAAACCTAGTACACAGATGGCACTAGTACCAGCACTCCCCTCTTTTCAGTTAGTACTTGTCTTAAAAAGACAGTTGTTAAAATTGCATGATATTCTATTCATTAGTTTGTGAGTTTTTGTGCTAAGAGTGAGGTTACTTTTGTTGTTTTCAAATAATGGATCAAAAAGAATTTCGTGTTTCAATTTTACACTGCATCTTGAAGGGGAAAATAAAGTTAAAGTGAAGCAATTTCTTGAAAAGTATTGTGGGGACTCCGCTCCATCATGAATTGAACTTCGACTTGCTCGCACATCCACCGAATTCGCCAGATTTGGCTCCCAGCGACTAATGGCTGGGACCACGGACCTAAAAAAATGCTCGCAAGACATTTCGCTTGAATGGCAAATAGCAACAAACTATTTTGAGACAACAGCTAAATCGTTCAACAAAAGTGGTATTGAAATCTTAGAGTGACGCTTAAAGGAAAATTACGTTGATGAATAAAGCGAGTTTTAAACACAAAAAAATAAGTTTTTTTTTAGGCCCGGCTCTTTTCAGGCCATGTGTTAAGTACCTAGGATGTTGGTTCAGCGTAATATGGACAAATGAGAACAAATGAATGAATGAGACAAAATGAGAAATTTGCTATCGGATTGAAGTAGCGAGGGAAACTTTCTTCAATTACAGGAGAGTTCTTTCCTGAGCTAAGAATGAACACAGAGAAACGAGTCCAGAGTGTACAATATAAGAATTTACATAGCTGGTATCAAAATATCAGCCAACAAGGATACATCATTGATAGAGTTTCACTAGCAAGTAAGTCTTACTTTTGTAACTTCTTAACTCGCGACCAAAAGTTAAGGCCACCCGATGGTCTAGAATTTTCAAAAAATCGATTTTTTTCTCGATATTTCGAAAGAATAGTATCTTAAGAATATACTGTGCAATTTTCATGCGGAAATTCCCAATATTATAGCTTCTACAGCCCATTAACTAGGCAGAGAGCGGTTCGCGCGCACCTGTACCTCAAACTTTAAACTCATTTATCTCGAAACTCGGTTTGACGGGGATGAAAATGAAAAAAACTATTCAACCGGATCACTTGAAATTTCGATATGGTGTTCACAACATGTATCGCCATCGTCGGAACTAGAATCATAATTTTATTTAAATAATTTCCTATTTTTTAAACTAGAAGACTAGTGAAAAAAACCCGATTTTACGAACTTTTTTTTCAAAAGTGCGCCATTTTGTAAATTTTTCATTTTTTCAACTTGTTCTAGTTCCGACCATAACTGCACTCTTTCTGATTAAGAATCTTCTTGAATTTTGTGTTTCAGATGAGTAGAAGTCTCGAAATCATCTACGCCGTCCGGGTTCGATTTCTCGAGAGGGTCATCTTCAGCGGCATTTTTATAATAATAAATATTGTTTCAAAAGTAAAAAAAAAATTTTTTTGTATGCTCAATAAACGTACTAATAAGCGCAAAAAGTTGAAACATAGTTTTCTACATTTTTAATGGCAAAAAATAAAAAAAAACGTGACAATAAGTGAATTTTTCGTGCTCTAGACCACCGGGTACCCTTTAGGATATACAAAATCTTGATGCGCTCCGTGCTTACCTATTGTTGCGAACTATGGACTCTAAAAATTCCTACCATTAATCAGCTAGTCCTCCATGACTGCAAGCGGATACCTATCGAAATAGATATAATCATGAGCTGGAACTATTAGCAAAAAACGAAACTTTCATAAGATTATAAAGTCTCAGGAGATAAGATACTTCGGACACGAAGATGGAGGCCGCACCGGAAAGCGATGGCTGGAAGGCGTGGAAGTTGACTTTGAAAAGCTAAAGGTGCGTCGATGGAAAGAAGTAGCCTTATATAGAGAAGAAAATTGCGAATGAAGCAATGCTTCATCAAGGACTGTGATGCTAAAAAAAATAAAAACAATCTTCAACAAGAACTCTTGACCAGGGAAACGCAAAATTAATCACTCAATCCAGTTTTGTTAGAATGTCTGCTGAGTAGTTTGACTTTTCACTGCAGGGTAATTAAATGACTTCTCTACGTATGTTCGCATGCATGTATGTGTGTGTGTGTGCTTGTGCTTGCAAAAATTACTATGCTTTGCTAACAGTTTATGGCTCAAATATTTTATAGATTTTTCATAAGCAAGCAAACAATCCATTTTACAGTTATGTGCTTAAAGCCACGCACACACACTTACTTGAGTGTCCATATCCATGTATATATTTCCGTTGCTATTTTCCACATTACCAAATATTCATTTACCCTACTTTATTCTTGGTTAAACGCTGTTGATAGCAGCTTTCCCCTGTCATTAAATTCCAATGTTGTAGCCCGCACACTCCCTTCGCCTTCGCTCGCTCGTTTACAAGCACTCAAGTCTAAGTTTTATTACAATCTGTTAAATGGTTTTCGAAAAGCGTATAATCGTTTTTATATCCCACACCTAAGTCAAGAGTGTTGGTACTCTGATCAGTTCTTCATTACAATTGATTTTTGTCATTAACTGTTGATACCAGAAAACGGTTCTCGTATCACATAGTGCTACAATTTACGCGGGAAACTGCTTTCTTTCCATGTATATAAAGTTTTAAAAACATGTGTTATTGTGTTATTGTGTTGAGTGGGGTGGAGACTGCCACCGCCTCTGCTAGGTCTAGTGTCGAACCTTTTCTTGCTAGCTTATCCGCTATCTCATTGCGCCGTATGTTCCTATGACCGCGAACCCATATCAGAGTAATTTCAAGCCAATGACTAAGCAATTCTAGCTCCTCTCTACACTGTTTGGATGAAATGGACTTGGAGTCTAAGGTTTTGATAGCTGCATGACTGTGTGAAAAGATAGCTACTCTTGCACCAATTTCTTTCTACAGTTTTAGTGATTTATATGCTTCTCTGATCGCTAAAAGTTCGCTGCCTGAACACAGTGGTATGGTCAGTAAGTCGATTTGACTGAGATAGGTTGAGCGGCTCCGAATGGAAGTCAGCTTCCACACCACAGTTTATCTTAGAACCGTCAGTGTAGATTTCGATATCGTATCTTCTAATCACTTTCCCTTTGCTCCATTCGGCTCTTGGTGGAAAACGTACCGTAAAGCCTTTCTTGAAGTTAAGGTCGTGAACTGTGTAGTCTGATCTGTTGTTGAGCAGCGAGGGTTCCTGTAGGAGGTTTTGCTGTAGCCATACGACTTTGTTGTCCAGCTTCCTACGTCTCTGAGTCTCACCGCGCTGCAAGAAGCGATTGTTTTAATGTGTAAATCTAATGATAGCAGTTGAGTTAGTACATTGAGCGCTTCAGTAGGACTGGCGCTAAAAGCTCCTGCGGTTAAGGTACACGCTGTTTTTTGTATCTTGTTCAGCTTGATTTGGTTGTATTTTTTTTCTGTTTCGGGCTACCAAACTAGTGCCGCATATGTTAGTATTGGCCATACAATGACTGTAAAGGACCAATTGGATAGTTTTGGTTGGAGACCTCATGTTTTACCCAAAATTCTTTTACACGTGTAAAGTGCTAATTATTTATTACTTCAAATTAATATTTAGTTAGTGTTATTCGTATTTAACTATTGAATAAAAGTACACAAGCTTCCAATTAAGAAACCATTTTGTTTATTTATTCAACGTCTTTCCTCGTTCCACTTAAAGGCTCTAAAATTGTCTGTTTCTCTAAATAGCCAGCCGCACAACTGTGGTTCATTTAAAATTTAAAATGATTTCCTTTTTGTCAAGTTGTTCTTGCTAAACACTCTTTGTTTACTTGAATCGCAATTGAATTAAATTTCATTTAAAATTTTATTTGCAAGTAAATTGTTTGAGGCGGGCAGTAACGACGGCAGTACTACTAAAAAGTTTCGCAGTCTTCATTTAAAATTTTATTTTTGAATTAAATTTGTTTTTTTTTGTACTCCCCAACACATTTGCTTGCACTGTTGCTCACCATCCACAAGCTCGAATATGAGTACTCTGGCTTTTCGACGTCCTTTCACCAGATTGTCCAAGAGCGTAGAGCTGCTCAATGTGCTTTTTGCTAGCCACTGGCCTATTTTCGGTCGGTCACTATGCCCACTTACAATCGCCATTACTTTGACTTCAGCTGAAACACTTATCTATTCATTCGTCCGTCCTTTTGTTCGTTCACCATGTCTGCCAATATTTACGTACAAGTGCATGAACATTTCAACTTGTCCAACAAATAGCCTTCGCCTTCACTGTTCTTGACCTCTGCGCTGTGTTCGTTGTACGAGTAGTACTGATGAACTCGTGTTTTATGTGTCGAAAAGCGTCGAAAAGCAACAGTCGTAAGCAAATAAGGAGTGTGCGAGTATGTGTGTATAGCCTGATGCGTATGTGTGTGTATGAGGGTGGATCGATTGTTTGATTGCGAAAATACTGTGGCATGCAAAAATTATACCATTCATATTGAGCGAAAAGGCCAATAAACTATGGAAATCAGAAGAAAAAGAAAGTAACGGGACAAAAAAATATTCGAAAACTAAATCTCTGAACCTTCATTTGGCGACGAAAAAGCAAAAGAGCGCATACAAAACGTTTCGATGATTTGTAATTTCTGATTCTTGGCTGATTTCGATTTGAAAAATATGAAAAAAAAGTTCTAGTGTAATATTTAAATAATTTTTGCTTTCTGATTAATTGCAAAATAATTTCATTTAAATGTCTGCCTCAACTGGATCTACAGTATTCCATTCTGCCAATTCAATTTTGCAGCATACATAAACCTGATGTTTACGATGCCCTATTTCGGCAGTAGCGTGGACAATTGTCTTAAGCACCTGAATCATTTTTAGATTTTCGGTGTGGCCATTACTTATTAAGTTTTAATTTTCTAAGAAAAAAACAGCCAATGATTCCGCCACTCCAAAAATTACACCAGGCAATGAAAACAGTATACAATTTTTTTTGGTCTTTTTTTTATTTATTTATTAATTCACATAAGAAATAATTATGAACAATTCATCCACTAACGATAAGCGCTGGCTACTAGAGCATTCTGAAAATGTATTTCACTTTTGAAAACTCTCTTCTGTACATACCCTTAAACTTAAAGTTTTATTTAATATCTTTCTTTCGGTACGAAAAACTATTACTTTTTTAGGAGCACATAACTCCCAGCATGATGAACTACAAGGTTAGGTCATCCGAAACAAAATTATGAGAGTAACTTTGTTACGTCATAGGGTATTTGAGAGAGAAAGAAAGAGAAAGAGAGAAAAGGAGAGAGGGGAAGAGAGGGAGAGAGAGATAGAGAGGGAAAGAGAGAGAGAAAGAGAGGGACAGAGAGAGAGAGACTAATGAAATGAAAATAAAATGCGTTAAGTAAGGTTGGCTGCATACAATCTCAAGATGACAGATTACCAGGTTTCCCTCCAGCTGTTGTGAAAAATGAAATTGAGGGGAGAAACCAGTTTAGACTAATCAAAAAATCAAGTTTTTTATTGCATAAATTGTTTGTATAACTACTCAAGAATATGTGTTAAAAATTTCAAAGCGAAATTCGCATTATTCCCGAGTCTATGAGCACTTAAGCGACCGCCCGGCTGTTCAGCACCGTAGCGCGCGGTAGTTAGAACGGCGTTTTTCTCGAAACGACTTTTTTCAACTGGTGGGCACTTTAGCTCAAAAAGCTGGCGACCAATCGTTATGAAATTTTTTTGAAACATTCTTTATTCAATTCTAATTCATATGAACCTAATTCTGGGACTATATTATTATTACAAATATTTTTTTTAAGCACAGTAGGTGAAAAAATATAGTATGAAAAATGACATTATGTTCAAACGCCTCATAAACATGCAATTTTCAATATTATTTCGATTCATATTCTTAGGAAACATGTTTTGAACAAAAAAAAGAAAAAGTTATTGTAGATTACAGAGAAAAATTTCAATTTCAGGAATGCCCACAAGCAAGATACTCGGATGGCAATCGTCCATGGACAGCACGCTCTAACGCCATTATTTCCGGCGGAAATGCCTTAAAAAAAGTGTTCTTAAAAATATGAATAAAATCCCTCCATGTTTAAACAATTTCTGATTATTCCTTCCTTGATCAAAAAATCCAGGAAAAACTCCAAAATTTCAGCCTGCTAAACCGGTTTCCCCCTTGATTGAGTTACTTCGGCTGCCCCGTCACCGGGAACTCGGCAGCAGAATTCCGCTCGCTCGTTTCACACATATTCATTCAACTCGTCCAATCAGTCGTTGTTCAGATGGCAACGAAGCAACACAAAAGAGGTTTGTGTTAATTTGTTTCGTATATCATAAACACAAGGTCAGTTTTTTCGTAAAAAACGATATCATGGCCCCGGTTATGTCACACAATCTCCTGATTCTTTCAAATTTGCTGAAATTCGACTAACGGTCTGATATTGGCTGTTTTTGGAAATGGAATTTTTTGCACCAGTCGGTCTGCAGTTTTCAAATCAGCCATTCTTCAGACGGCAATGAAGTAATTTGAGCAGTAGCTGCGTAAATTTTTTCGTGTATCACTAATACAATCTCAGTTTTTGCCGACTTCCGTCAAAAGCAAATCAACGTCTTATCCTCCTCAAAATCATTGAGAGCCGGTTAGCAGTCTGATGTCGCCCCCACCTTCTGTATTCTCTCCACTGTGCATAACAAGCAAAATATTCATCATAGAAAAAAATATATATCTGTGCCTAGTAGAATTATTTAAACAAATTCTGTTCTATGTGCGATCTACAAGATCAACCAAGTCTAAAAGTACGTTCACATATGCATTAATTACCAATAAATTCAGAAAATTAATCTACCCGTTCACATATTTGACAATCAGCTATTAAAACTGTTTTGACGTTGCTTTGGTGGAAAATGAACGATTTCCAGAGCTTTACTTTTTTTCCTGTCTGCATTCCATAAAATACCTCACAAGTGGGCAAAGTTCCCGCTGATCAACGAGCATAAAATTTTGAAATTTTGTCTACAATAATTACGCAAAGAATTTGTTTTTTAAATTTTGTCATTTAATAATCTAAAAATTCAATGAATGAATAATATCGGCCGCCGTAGCCGAATAAGTTGGTGCGTGATTACCATTCGGAATTCACAGAGAGGGCGTTGGTTCGAATCTCGGTGAAAGTAAAATTAATAAAAACATTTTTCTAATAGCGGTCGCCCCTCGGCAGGCAATGGCAAACCTCCGAGTCTATTTCTGCCATGAAAAAGCTCCTCATAAAAATATCTGCCGTTCGGAGTCGGCTTGAAACTGTAGGTCCCTCCATTTGTGGAACAACATCAAGACGCACACCACAAATAGGAGGAGGAGCTCGGCCAAACACTTAACAGAAGTGTACGCGCCAATTATTTATTTTTTTTTTATGAATAATAGATTAGTGCTAAATAATTCAATAAAAAATAAATTCAACTTATAATTTACTAGTTTAATTGTAATGAATGAAAGAAAAAGTTGCATTAATTATAAATTACAGAGAACGAATATTAGAGTATCCTTAGAATCCATTTAAACAATTCAAGTAATAACATTTTTAAGTAGTAATTTATTAATCGAAAATCAATCAAGAATCACCACGAGTTTCTAGCCTGTTGAAATTCACAGCTTTGTAAATGAGAGCTTAATAAGCTGCAAAACTTGCGCACAACTTGCTTTTTAATTCTGATAATTTTTTTTTTTTCATGAGCATAGGGCTTCGATAAGAATCAGTCCTGCGTTGGTTTCTTTAATCTATTTTGATTTCTGACAGGGTAGGGGATTAACCTGCCACTACCAGTTCTAAGTGGAACAACGCCTTCTAACTGTTTAGAGCGCCATCTGTGTTTCACATGTTTTTGCCAGAAGGATCACACAGGTGGCTTAAGATTCGCTAAACTTTGGTGTGTCTGCGTTATTACCGCGGTTGCCCGCTTTCTGTTGCTGGCGTCACTGATGCAATGTGTAACTGTGTCTTTTTTTTTAGCAGCCACAATGCAAGTAATACACTGACTTTGACGGGAGTGACGGTTGGAAGGATAAGGTTTTTGGGGTTGAGCAATGAATTTTTTTTTAGACACTAGGAAAGTAGGCAAGTCTGGAAAAGTGCGAGCATTGTGCTATACGTGGGATTCGAACCCACAACCTCTGGGAGGGCAGGCTTGTGCACTAGACTACCGAGGCTGATTATTAAGGCTGAAATTTTTATGAAATTTGGTTGGCTTTTTATAAATCTTGTATAAAGTTTGAAACCAGTATTAATATAATATATGCTATATAATGAAATACAATACATTTTTATAAAAATTCATTTAATAAGTTAATAGTCAAAATATTGAGAGAGAGAAATTGAAAAGAGCAGTGAGCAAAGCCAGTAATTATCAAGTATTAAACCACAGGTCGGTAAAATTGGAACTGGAATTGTATTAGTGAGCGCAAAATAACTGAGATCTTGTTGGATGGAAAATCAACAAGGGCGGAGGAGCGCAAGAACATGTGTGCTATGAAGTGGCGCTCACTTCATGCTGAACAAAGTTGTAGAGGTGCAGCCAAGAACAGACCGTTAATCGGCTCTCAGCGATTTTTAAGGAATCAGCTGATTGGCGGACACAACCATGAGCACGAAAACGGTTTTTTTACAAAAAGGGTGAGATTGTGTTAGTAATACATTAAAAAAATCAACGCAATCTACGCTGATGTTGCTTCGTTGGCGTCTAAACAACGACTGATTGGAGAAGTGTCTGAATACGTGTGAAATGAGCGGGCAGAAATTTGCTGCGGAGTCCCCTATGACATGGCCGAAGTTACTCTCTCAATTTAGTTTTCCCCGCTATCACCCTTGAGTATATGAGAAAGGAAACTAAAATGAAACGGAGCGCGGCCTTCATCGATAGAGGCAGACATTTTGTGAGCAGCTTACTGTTATATATATCTTGAAAATATTACTCACACTTTTGTCTTTCAGTCATAGCTGATTAGCCAAAACTGGTAATATATCATCCTTGAACTACTTTAGTAAACTAAAACTATTGGAACACTTAAAGTTTATGAAAAAAATGTTTCATGCAAGTCATCATCATCATCATTTGGCGCTACCGCTTCTTGTGTCTTAGTCTGCTGATCAGTCCACCTCCATGCTGTTCTTCTGTTGCCGTTTGCTTTCAATTTCTCAGTTTAAGTTGCTCCAGATCCTATTTCACTTCATGCCATATATCCATTTCAATCGTGACCTTCATCTTGCTTTATTTGTGTATGCCTTCACCTCCAGTATTTTCTTTTGGGCTCTTGAACTGTCCATTCTCATGACATGGTCTAGCCATAGCTAGATGGTTCCAAGTTTTTGCAAGGTTTTGCCAAATAGCCATGCATATTCATTAGAGGTTAGAGCTTGCAGAGTAAACAAGGTTTTGTTGAGAAATTATTTTATTTTAATTATACTGGAAGAAAAACGGCTGACCCTCAGTTATCATATGGTAGTCACTGAGTCTCGGCAGATATGAATATTTTCTAGACATACATTTCATATTCAGAATGATTTTATATTATTGGATGATACTTAACCGATCAGACCACGTACAGTCCGAAGTGAAGAGAATATTAGGGACGTAAGAGAGAGTTTTATTACTCATTTTAAATATTTTCTCTTATTTTACTATTTCATGTCAAAAAACTTTTACTAATGTAATACAAAAAGCGCACCTACATAGAAAATATAAAGGGTTTTCCAATAACAGGTGTTACAGGTAAATGGATTGCGCTATCGAGAGATGACTAACGATTTTTTATGGCCGGAATTGCATGGTATTGATCTAGACAACGTTTATTTTCTACAAGACGGCGCTACGTTCCACACAATCAACGAAACCATTGATCTTTTACGCGAAAAGCTTCCGGACCGTGTTATCTCTTGAGGAGGTGATCACAATTGGTCACCGAGATTTTGTGATTTAACACCTTGTGACTTTTTTCTTTGGGGCCACGTGAAAGAGAAGGTCTACGCCAACAGCCCAGGGTCGATTCAAGGCCACAAAGATGAGCTTATCGAGGACATAGGGCAGCCACTTTGCAATTCGGTTATGGACAATTTGATGAAAAGGATATTGCCCTGTAAGCGTGGTCGTGGTGGTTATTTATCTGATGTTATTTTCCACTATTAGCGGCATACCTTCCTCTTTATACTGAAATAAAAATCCGATCATTTATATTAAAAAATAGTATTTTTTTCCTTGAACATCAAAAAAACACCTCTTATTAAAAACCCCTTCATAAGGGAACAATTGTCCTTCCGGGTGTAACTTTAACGGCATTCTTATACAGCAGTGTAATTTTAATAGCGTAAAATTACAATTGTACTAAAAGCACTGTGCAATCTCTTTAGCTTTATTTTAAATTTTGAAAATTAAAAAAAAATTGTTTTCCCAATCCTACAATCTCGAAAATATTGAATGAGTATCTAGAGTTTCTTGTACCCCAAATACCTCGTATTCGCGCGCAATTCGCTCCGCCCTAACAAGAGCAACACGCCAACGGTGTATTTAAACATTTTGCGGTCTCATTCAATACCAGCCGCAATGGCATAATTGTCGTAAAAACTTTTCTAGCCACTTTTAGATGTGTGTGTGCATTTAAATTTGGTCAGTCTCTCAATTACATTTCGCTTTTTTGCTCTCTTTTTGTTATTTTTCACTATTGCCATTGTTATGATTTCGTAATTTTTAGCTGTACCTACGTGTGTGCGTGCGTGTGTGTGTGTTTGTGAGTGCTAATGACTGCACTCTGGTGTTATTGCAGAGTTTTTGGTAATTTGAGTAACTTGTCGGTGGTATTTTACATTCGCAACAAGCTTTCCATACTTCGCAATATTAAAGTTTTGTTTTAATTCCTATGCAATTACACTTGTGACTGTGCATGTGTGTGCGAATACATACATAAGCACATGTACCTACGTGTTGATGTGAATTTTGGCTAATTACTGCTGTCATCCGTACAATTTTGCGGTAATTTTCATTGCAATTGTTTTAAGGTTATTTTGGCAAATGAAAATAATAATTTGAAAACTTTTTCTTGGCTGCTGATGGCTTTCATTTCCCTCTACCTATCGTTTTCATAAATTTATGTGTATTAGTTTCGTTTAAATTAAGTAGACAAAAAATATGCATTTAATGAAGAATTGCGTGCAACTGCACTTTGAAGTTTTCAAAATATTTATTTGTGAGTCTCAGCATTTTCACCCAAAATAACGGACGTGAATTCTGCATAAAACTTTATCGCACTGTTGTTAGCATTTTTGGAGCAAAAAAGCGACCCAATAATCTTGAATCTTCTGGAGAAGAACTTTTTTATCGGTCAGTCGATAAGTTCGTGGGTATTTTACCCATAATTTCACTTTTGTACGACTTTTGCATAAAAACAATTATTCGCGGAATATAACGGAACTATGTATTTATGTATATTTTCTTTGATATATTGCGTATTCAACAAGTGATCTTAATCGCGGATAGAAGCAGAGGCATATTTTGCCTTCGACGCCTTGCTCGAACTCGTGGAAGCTGAGCCAAATTTTACAATCGATATAAAAGCTCAAAGGCTAAATTCATCGCGTGGAACAGTTTACAGGCACCCTGTTCAGTTGGGAAAGGTTTCAAAGCTGGGAAAATGGGTTGCGCATAGACTTTCCGTTGCCAACCTTCAGCAGAGAGTGAATGTGTGTTCTGCAACGGCTTGAAAATGAAAGTTTTTTGAACCGTATCGTTACTGGTGATGAAAAATGGGTCCTTAACAATAATCCTGCTCGCAAACGCCAATGGTTAGATAAAGATGAAACACCAGAACCGACCCCTAGAGATGGCCTTCACCCCAAGCTGATTCTCCTGCCTATTTGGTGGGTCTATTTGGTCTATTTGGTATGGTCGGTATTGTCTATTATGAACTTCTGGAACCAAACCGGACGATAACTGCTGATTATTATTTTATCAGCTATCAAACCTGAATGAGGCACTTAACAAAAATCGACCGTCTTTAGTGAATAGACGCAAAGATTTGTTCCACCACGACTGTAAAGAAAGTATATTATTTATTTGTTAATATATTTATTTATTTGTCGTTCCAAGCTAGGCATCCAGCTTGGCGAACGATTATTTTCTTTCTTGTGTCTTACATACTAAGTACAAGCGTTTTTATAGTAACTTTTATCAATGCAAGCCAATAACAATTTTTCGGTGTTTACTTGTGTAATATGATTCTAGCATTCACGCGCCGCGCATAAAATAATTACGTTAGCTATGTTTGCGTTTACTTTCAAGTGTAATGAACCTTTTAAGAAATATGATACTTTATTTAAACGGCACAGCACAGTGAATGCATAAGTGGACAATAAAATAAAAGCCAAAACAAAATGTTTATGAATATTAATGTTAAGGCATATCCGACTTATAATCATACTACACGACAACGCAAGACCTCATACCGCAAGGCAAACATTAGTCAAGCTGAACGAGCTCGGATGGGAGCTAATGCCGAATCCACCATAGTCATCGGATATTGCACCTTGCGATTATCACCTTTTCCGCGGACTTCAATCCCATATGCGTAACAAGAACTAATCCTCAAAAGAACCCATAAAAAGGGATATCGAAGCGTATTTTGGCTCCAAGGACAAATAATTTTTTGAACAGGGAATTAAAAATTTGCGTAAACGTTGGGAAGACATTGTAAATAATGAAGGAAAATATATTATTGATTAATAAAAACAAATTCCAACACATGGGCTAGAACAAGCAAAGAAAAGGCTGAAATATTAGCTGACCACTTTAAACCAATATTTGCAAATAGCATGGATAATAAAGACATTGAGCTGCCGAACACAATTGAGAATGCAGACCACACAATACAAAACACGACAAAAGAAGAAATCAAATATTACTTAAAGACAAAAAGACACCGGGATATGACCAAATAAATGGAAAAATACTAAAGGAGCTACCCGATACTATAATAAAATACATACGAGACCTCTTCAACGGAATAATTAGGTTACAATACTTCCCAAAAGCATGGAAAGTTGCACAAGTTATAGCGATCCCCAAGCCAAACAAGAACGCCACTGTTGCTAGCTCGTACAGAGCAATTAGCTTGCTGCCCATCCTCTCTAAATTGTTTGAGAAAATACTGCTTAACAGAATTGACCCGATTCTAAAACAAAAAGACGCTATCCCCTCACACCAGTTCGGTTTCCGAAAACAACATTCAACTGTGCAACAGATTCACAGAGTAGTAAACAAAATTACAGACGACTTCGATAAGAAGAAATATTGCATTGCCGTGTATTTGGACATCGCGAAAGCTTTTGACAGAGTATGGCACAAAGGACTTCTATATAAGCTAAAAAACATTTTACCACTTAACATATTTAATATCCTTAAAAGCTACATGACTAATAGACACTTCTTCATAAAATACGACGATGAGTGCCCTGATATCTTGACGGCAACAGCTGGAGTACCTCAAGGAAGCGTACTGGGCCCCATACTATTCTTAGTATACAGAGCAGATATACCAACGCCAACTACTCGACGATCAATGATAGCTACATTTGCAGAATACATAGTTTTAATGTCAGCTAACCACGATAAAGAAGCAGCAACAAAAAAACTGCAAGATACGCTATCAGCTACAACACAATGGTTTGAAAAATGGGGCATTGAGGTCGATAAAGACAAAACACAACATGTGATATATGCGAAGAGAAAATCTGCAAGACATCCAATTCAAATTAACGGAGAAGACATAAAAATACACAAAATATTTAGGCATAACGATTGACTCACATGGAAAAAACACATACTGAACAAGAGAAACGAGATGAAAAACAAATTCCGACAACTCTACTGGCTACTAGGGGAACAATCAACCCTAAGCTTACTTAATAAGCAAATGATATACAAATCAATAATGATTATAATCAAACCGACATGGACCTACGGACTAGAAATTTGGGGGACTGCCAGTAAACCAGAACCTACAAATCATTCAGAGAAGTCGATCTAAGATGCTAAGGACAATCACAAACGCAAATTGGTACATAAAATATGACGACATTCACCGCGACCTCGGCATAGACAATGTCACTGAAGTTCCAAAGTCCCCCCGCTTCATTTTTATTTTTCCTTTGGTTATTAGCTGGAGCAGGTTTTTATTTGACTGCACGAGTGGTGTGAGCCAAATACGTTGTTTTGCGGCGTTTAGTATTCAGTAGAAATTCTTGCCTTTGCTTTTGCATCTTCTAAGTTCTTTTACTGTACATCAGAGGCACGGTTAGTCCATGGAATCTTCAGCATACGGCGGTAGCACTACATTTCAAACGCTTCTATTTTATTCATAGCTGCAGCTTTGAGTGTCCATGCTTCTACTCCCGTATCGTAACACGGATCACACATAACATTTCATATTTAATATTCATAATTTTATTTTAATTTTCGATTAGTCAGAACTTTTTCGTATATTAAAGAAACGCTTCTGGTTATCTCGATACAGCCTCTAATTTCTTTATTTGTGCCACATGAACGATTGTCATGGAGGTTTGTGCACATGGGTTGAAAAGTCCTGGGTCTAATTAATAAAAAAAAATTGTGTTTTGTTTAAAACTCGCTTTATTTATCAAAGTAATTTCCATCAAGAACAACGCTATCATTCAAGCGCCGCTCTAACATTTCAATACCACTTTTGTTGAACGATTTATCTTTTGTCTCAAAATAGTTCGTTGCGATATTTGTCATTCGAGCGAAATTTCTTACCGACAAGCATTTTTTTAGGTCTGTGAACGGCCAGTATTCGCTGGGAGCCAAATCTGTCGGATACCGTGGAAGTGGGAGCAATTCGAAGTCCAATTCATGTAAATAGGTTTGCCATTGTTTTGCCACGTTCTTGTTTTGTTAACAGTGAGCAAACGCGGCACCCACTTTGAGCGTAGCTTTTCATAGTCAAATGCTCACGCATATGAAGCCATTTTTTGATATCTTCACGATGTCAGCCAATTTACGCAACTTGTCGTACCGATCAGTAAAAACGATTTGGTGGATTTTTTTATATTTTCTGGTGTTACCGCCTCATTTGGACGTTTACTGCGCTGTGCATCATAGGTGACTCTACCACCGTGTATTTACGTTGGAATCAGCAAATCATCGTTTTATTGTTGTTTCTAATGGGACCAAATCCCTCTAATACTTTTGAAGCCATTGCTTTGCTTAAATTTTTTATATTTAAAACATTTCACACCTTGAACATGTTGATCATTTACTTGCAGGACCGCGTTCAAATGAGGATTTTGTGCTCTAGTAAGAACTATGGATTTGGTTTTTTGTAGTTGTATGTTAAATGCATAAAAATTATTCTTTTCATTAACTTTGTAGATTCCAAGTGTAGTACAATGGACTTAATTAATGTCTGAGTGCTGCACTTACTAGTTTTCCAGACGAAAAAAAAATATAAAAAAAATACTTTGTAGATCAAACACTGCAAATCATGCTAGTTATCACTAAGCAGCGTTGCACTGTCAATATATCGTATATTATTTATTCCTTTTATTCCTTTTATTCCTTTTACATATCGCCAATCTTCACCTGAAAAATGAATTCTGGGTAGATATTGAGTAGCAACGGAGACAAGATACATCCTTGACGCACTCCACGCTTGACTGCAATTTCACTTGTACAGCCTTAAATAATGTTAGTTTTGTTCGTCGAGAGAGGGCTACTCAACTGCCTACTTAGTTCAAAGGATCACTTTTTTGTCTTTTATTTATTTTTAGCTATTTTTTCTTCCTATGAACTTCTTATATCTATGCATCCGAATTGTTATTATTTGTATATCGTAACATTTTACATATGTGACCTGGTCTATGAAAAGGTAGCTTACGTGTCAAAAAATCATTTTTCACTTTTTTGTTGATTCGAATAGTGTGTGAAAGGCTCTTTAAAATGGTGAAAACCAGAAAGTCATAATTTGTTTAAAAGTTTGTTAAAAGTAAAAAAAAAAGGAAAGTACAAATACGAAAAAGACTGAAAAGTTTAAACTTTAACTGCTGTTTTCTCGAAAACTTGTTTTCGCATGTAAGGTACCTTTTCGTAGACCAGGTCACATATATGTATATAAAACGAAATGTTTTTCTGATCATCTGTACGAAAATCATAAAGTCGAAAACCAACTGGCCTACTGAGCAGATGATTAATTTTTTTTGTATGGAGGAAAATACCCAAAACCCGCCAGCAAAACTAGAAAATAATTGTGAAAAATCACTGCGTGTTTTGAACCAATTAAAACTTGAGCTGTTGAACTTCGTACATTGTGATGAAAATTACGATTACACTGTGCCACAGTGATTTTATACTTTTATGGAGACCTAGTACAACTAGTACAACTTGTAGGTATAGTAAAACTAAGAAAAATGGTATAGGAGAAATTTCCAATACACCCCCAAAATTTCGTTTTATGGCCATAAAACCGTTTTTCAGTAGGTTGATGTGAAGAATCACTCCTAACTTCGCCAATTTCCATCCGATTTCGAATTTTTTTTTTAGTTCGAAAGAACAAAAACAAGCCTTTTTGACAGTCTGCTGACAATTTTTCTGAAATGACAACTGACGAGACTGTAGGCGGAAGTATTTGGAATTTTTTTATTTTTTCTCTATTTTTTCAACTTTGACATAATTTTTACGATATTATCTGATATTGAGGATTTTTTTAGTACACTACTGTTATAGTAAATTTAATTTTGCGTCGAACGAGTTATATTTGACTGTAATTGAATTAAAATTAATAAAGTCGTGTGAGTTTTAAGATTTTATTTTTTTGCAACTAAATAATAAACACAGAGAAATCTTTTAGTTGGTATCTAAGCAGTATCCACTGTTTTTGGCACCTAAAGACGACCTGATACCCATAGTGTCATTTCGAAGGAAGTTTGATGTCAGATTTCCACCGCCTGAGCAATGGAGCATTACAGAATGCATTCAAGGAGGTTTGACTGATATTTTCTTTACCAATGGATCCAAGAATGAAATAGGGTCTGGAGCCGGATGGTACTTAACCGATAGTAATAAGTATAACTATGCTATGGGGGAAATGTCAACTGTTTTCCGAACGAAAGTTTTTGCCATCCTAAGAGTAGCCGAATGGATAATCGTGAGGAGCTGGAGCGGGAAACAGATTGGAATTTTCAGTGACAATCAGGCTACACTGAGGGCCATGGAGAACGCGAAGCAAACCTCGAAGACTGTTCAAGAATGTTAGAAGAAGCTTAATTCTGTCGCAAGACAAAACAGGCTTGTATTTATGTGGACTGCAGGACACTCCGGTGTTCAAGGAAACGAAATTGCCGATGAATTGGCCAACCGTGGATCAGCGGTTCGCCCACAAGGGCCAAAACCAATAATCGGAATCAGTTCCGCAGGAATCATGAATTGCATCAGCGAACGCTGCAGAGTTGCAAAGTGTTTTGTGACAAGTCCGAACAGAAAACTGTCAAACTTTCTACTAAAACTTGGAAGGAAAGACGTTCGCTTGATGCTCGGTATTATTACAGGACACAGCCCATGGGGTCAGCATATGACTACCATAGGAATGATTGAGGACCCAATGTGACTGTCGTGCTTGGAGGAGGCGGATAGTACTGAGCTGTACTCTGTGAGAGTTCTGCCTTTGCTAGAGTAAGGCTATAAGTTCTGATTTTCTCTAGAACTGGAGAACAGATTTACCAAAGAATCTGGAAAATAGTCACAAGACTAACTACCTCTGTCTCAGTCTCTATCTCTGTCTCTATTCTTTCCTACCTCCTTCTCTGATACTTTTCTCCTTTCCCCCTTGATTATTTATCCACTTTCCACTTCCACTAAATGCAATGGGCTTTTAAGCCTGAGTGTTTTAGGAGCCACCAAATCTCTTGGTATCTTTGGGAAAAGGAAATGTTGAAGTATGCAAGGGATCTCTTTTGAGAATATATGAAGAAATTTGTTAAAGGCAAATTGGGCCTAAATTTAGGGAATAATCTGATTAGTCTTCAATTTATGGAATGTCAAAAGCAAGTTTTTAAATTTTGTCTTTTCTTTATTTGCGATTTGATATTTGCTAGAAGCTTCTCATATGCATTCTTACATTGAGTGTGAAAAAGCTGTAAAAACTGTACCCAAAGTTGAGCTCGAGCACTTATACAGTTGGATCCACTGCTCACCCACTTAAAATGTTAAATCGCAGTGCTGCTTTGCTGGTGGCTTCTTGAAGATGCAAATAAATTTGCCCGCTTATCCACATGGAAGGATACTTACTTAAGTGGATCGCCCACCTAGGCGCTCAAATCAACCCTTTCGGCTACCAACTCTGTTCTACCGTAAAATCCATGTTTCGTTTCTGCAAAAACATTCCTTGCACGGCGAATGCATGTAAGTTTCAGGAATGTGTTTAATTAGAAGCGGAGAACAATGATTGTGCAGAGTGAAAGTGAATGAATGTCGAGGGAAAAGTGTTTGGTGGAATTGTTACAAAAATGGATACGAACACGATTCGTGCATCACATTACGCGCGCTTGGATTAATGCAACAACAACCCAACACCTAAAAACATTGCATGCAAAGGGGTTTTCTATAGGGTCGCTCGAGCTTTGAGAACGTTTAGCGCCCATTTTGGTAAAGTTGCAGCAGTCGCATTTGGCAGAAATAAATATTTGTCAATCATGAAATTTAACCATGACATGTTACTGAGTTTAGCAACTCGTTGATCTTCTAAAATTTATTTTCACAATCAATGCTATTTTCACCAAACGTTCCAGACTATAGGAAAAATATTGCATTTATTGCAAGAGAAATTTGAGATCAACGTCATTTTGAGTGTGAGAAATGTGTGGCCATTTTTTATATAGAGAAGATGCGCAACACCGTTTAAAAAAATTAAAAAAAAAATTAACTGGACTTTTTGGCATCTTCAAATTGCCACCTTATTGTTTTAAAATTTAATAAACTAGAAACCAGAGCAATCTTTCTAGAAACTTCAAGTAATGGAAGGTTAAATAGCAAGAGTACCACGGGACCACTACAAATAGCAGTAGAGTTCCGTTTTAATACCTTTACGACGACCGCTAAATGCGAAAGATTGCAAAATGTAAAAGAAGAAAAACCTTCTACGACCATCCAGTGCTGTTGAAGTAGTGGAGTACAGAAAAGCGATCTAGACTGGAGTACTGCCTCAGGCTATCCTCAAGAGACACACAAAGCATCCTCAAACGCCTCGCCGTCAAACCTGGACCTTTGCAAAGAAAGTGTTGAACAGTCTCTTACTCTGCAGGATCTCTATTTTTTAAAAAAATCTCCCCTGTAGACCACCTTTTATGTTCAACAAATTTTTTTCGGCAATATCACCAAACTGTTTGCGCGTTCGTAGTGAAAATACCCTTTACTTTAAATGTAGAGAAAAAAGTAAAAAGCTATTTATACGGCACGGCACGCCGGAATAAGCAAAAAGGTGTGCGATTGCAATGAAGCTGCAATTGGCCAAACCAAGCGAGCGCCGCTTGTCGCTATGGGGGCGATGTGATGCAAAAAGAGCAACTCAAAACACAAACAATTTGCTAAGTGTAAGGAATGTAGCAGAGCAAGAAAGAAATAAAAAATAAAATGCAATAATATAAAAAGTGGTAAAAGCGCACAAAGGATTCCCACGGAACTAATTTACATAATTAGTTATGCGTGACGCATTGCATTGCTACGCGCACGGACACGGATGAGTCCATAAAACGAGCTTGAGCGCCGAGTGCAAAACAATAAATACGTACATGCAACAATAACAATGCTGGCGATCAAAACAAGACGAGCATGAAATAAAGCAATGAAACGAAGACTCTTGGAGATGAAAGTTGCAGAGAGAGCATGAAATGAAGTGGTTGTAAGCTCTAAGAAGCAGCGCCTGAGCGATAAAAATTGAACTTGAATGCGAGTACGTGCGTAGAGAGCTTGGCGGAAGAAGTTGCGCTGCTCTATCTTAATTTTTATTTTTTATTGTTTTTTTTTGTTTTTTCATTTTTATTCTTTTATTGTTCTCTTATTTTGCAATGGCTTTTTTCTGCCTTATTGTCATCTGTGTACATGAATTCGAGCTCAGTTGAATGGATTTGCGCAAAATATGTGAAAACTATTCAAAGTTGGAGGTATGAGTAAGCAGAAACCAGCGGAGAAATAAACAAAAATTGAAAATAATATAAAGTAAAGGAAGTATAAATCAAATGAGTTAAAAAGAGCCTAACTTCGGGTTTAAAAGAATTTTAACTACCAAGAAGAACTTTGCTTCTAACGAAATGTTAGTAGGAAAAAACCAAAAAAGAACTACAATTTGACCTCTTCTAAAAAGTTGGCGAAATGGAGCAGCTGAAGAGGTGAGGGGTAGATTTTTTTACTAATCTATATTTGGCGACTCAAACCAACGTCAAATGCTGAGTTTTAATTAAATAGGTTTATTAACATTGGAGATATTGTTAAATAAACAAGTCTCTGAGAAACTAAATATCAGCGATAATGCGAATGAGGTATCATTCGTATTTAAAGACCCTTATGAAATTTTCAAAAAATCGATTTTTTTGCTTTGTAATCTATTAAGATTTTTCCAAAAATGTGCAACAATTGTGAATCATTGTCTGGTGACGGAATGAAATCAACTCTGGATCATGTACAGGGTGCACCATCTTTTTTGTCGGTATGTAAACGCAGAATAACTTTGTCATTTACCAACCGATCGACTTCAGCATACATCTTTTCGATACGCCAATTCAGTACAATTTCAACCATGGATCGCTTTACACCGAAACAACGCGCTGAAATAGTGACGCTACACATGGAAAATAGTCGTTCTATTGTTCTAACTCAACGCGCATATCGCAAAAAGTATCGCGGCAAACAGGCACCGTCATACAATACTATACATACTATTCGTCGTTTGGTGCCGAATTTTTTTGAGCACGGGACAGTAGGAGATCGTCAACATGCCGTTCTTCAACGACCAAGACGTTCCAATGAACTTGTTGAAGCAGTGCGAGAGAGAGCGTTGTCCAGGAGCCAACAGTGTCATATCGTCGTCGCGCTCAGCATTTTGGCGTCAGTGAAACCACAATGCGGCACATTTTAAAGGATGCTTTAAATTTGTTTCCGTATAAAATTCAATTGATACAAAGAATATTACCGACATACCATTCACGTCGCTTGGAATACGGCCAAACAGTCGCTCGAATGGTTGACACTGAACCCAATTTTTGGAAGCAAATTTTAATGACTGACAAGACACATTTTAACCTCTCTGGCAGTGTGAATAAACAAAATTGCCGCATTTTGGAAACTGAGAATCCATACGATATCTACTAAATGCCATTGCATGACCAGAAAGTAATTGTTTTGGGCTCATTTTTACCTAGGAAATGAAACGATCGATGGATGAGATCAATCATTATGTCTGCCCGCAAATGCGTGAGAAAGGTTTAGACAATTACTGGTTTCAACAAGACGGTGCGCCATGCCACACTGCGAATGCAACAATTGAATTCCTGTAACGCAAATTCACGGGACGTTTAGTATCAAAAAGAGGCGATATCGACTGGCCTGATCACCCGCCCGAGATCACCTGACTTAACCACCCCAGACTTCTTTTTGTGAGATTAACTGAAAAGTAAGGTTTACGCCAACAAGCCGCAGACTATTGACCAGTTTAAGGCAAATATTCGTGCCGAAATCGACGCTATAAAACCCGTAATGCTTCACAAAGTGCTGATAAGCGCAGAAGAAAGATCGCAGTTTGTGATTGCTAATAAAGGTGCCCTCTTGATTGATATTGTATTCAAAAAATAGTTTTAATAAATTATTAAATTGTAAATAACCAAACCAAATAAAAATACCTCACTTATACAAATCAGTTTTTTTTGTTTTCAAAGTGATTAAATGTTTTCATATCGACGTAACAGATGGCGCACCCTGTAGTACTTGGGCAATGCAGTAAAAGCCCCAAACCTTTTTGAATTTTCGATTGGTACTTTTTTTAAGGCTCTATTGTTCTTCTTCTTATATGGCCTGATCAAAGATCATAACCCGTTACCGGGTTATTGCCGACTACAACAAGTCTTGCCAAGCATTTCTGCTTTATGCCCGCTTTTTTCAATTTGTTACACCAAGCAATGGTAAGGTTCCGCCAACTTGGTCCTTCCATCGGACGCATGATCTTCCCCTACGTCGCTGTCCTCTAACTTGCTATCTGAACACCTTCTTTGGTGGAATTTTCTGTAACCACACGCTCGACGTGGCCCAGCCAGCGAAAGCGCTGGATATTAATTCGCTTAGAGCTCATACAACTCGTAGTTCATTCGGCGGTAGTAGTTATCGCCAACACGAAGAGTATCGAAGATTTTCCGAAGTATATTCCTATCGCATACGCCAAGCGGGACTGCATCAGCCTGCGACACAACTCGTGATTCAGAGCCTTATAGTAGAACGAGTTAACTTTGTCGGTCTAGAGAGGTCTCTGCTACACATTTGCTTACTGAGACCATAGTAACATCTATTAGCAAGCCTCGGTTTATCTCCAGGCTGACATCGTTTGCTGTTGTGGCGGCAGTGCCAAAATATATAAATTCCAATTTCAAAAATATAGTTGTCCTCTGAATTGCTGGATCTAAAACGGCGTCATTTCGACGAACACCGGCTCTTCGTAGTATCCCTTCTACGATGAAGTTGAAGAAGCCGCTCGATAGTGGATCGCCTGTCCGAAACCTCGGTCGGTATTGAAAGGACAGGTTTTCTCCTACCTTGACAGAGCTGGACGTGTTGCTCAATGTCCTTTTGCAAAGCCGAAGCAGTTTTGCGGGAATACCAAACTCAGACATTCTGGCCTGAAGGCGTATTAATATATAATATTTATTACTTATACACTTATACACATAGATCTTATCGAAAAAGTGAAAAAGTCCAATTAAGACGAGTGGCGCTGCCCATGCAAGAGACCACTTGGGCAAATAATAAAATTCGTCCATTGTGTATTGCAGAGCTGAAACAGAGGGAAAAAATAAAACAATGGGATAAAAGAAAGAAGATGCTTAGAGATTAGCGGATTAGAGAGGCGTTAACAGATTCCACCTGCTGATGAAATTCATCAGGTGTGCGACTGTGCTGGCTGATCCGAAAAAAGATCTCACATAGACATCGAGGGTCCATTGTGTTGCCAGTGCTATGTATTTGGAGTCGAAAATATTATTTTAGGTAATTCTTAATGCACGTCTTTGCGGGTTTTAACAAGCCGCTCAGCCGTTTGTCGGCAATATGCTTCAAGGATGAGAAATATGTTCACCCTTGGCACCTTTGTCGACTCCTACAAAAAGCAGGGCACTGGTGAAGTAGGTGCTCCAAAGTACCCCCAACCATACGCATCGTTGTATGTGTTATATGTATCGCTCTGGACAATTCCCGTTGCGGGTGCGTGATTTGGGATGAGACTTTGTCCCGTCAGTACTCAAACCAGTATTTTGCACGCTTTTCTAGAGAGCGATAAAGTAAAGGTTGTAGTTTTCGTATTCCAAGTCTTTGCATAATTTGACAGTTTTATACAAAGTTGAGCGTTCCCATATCGACTGCATTTACAGAGTTGGTTCCCCATTCAGTTCCATTTTCAGAAAGGAGAGTAATGGTCAGATGTAGCAGAAAATAAGAGACAAAATGTGTGAGTCGAAGCCCGACGAGAGGTGCTGAGATAATTCTACCCGATAAAGATGCCCACCAAATTTGAAAGCAGCAGCTTTGAAGGTTCCTCGAGTGCCTTCAATTTACCCGTGGCCAGAAAGATCTCGTGACCTTGCACGTTTTTGCCCTAACCCGGCTGAAGCAAGGTTCATCTTTCCAAGAGCTGACACACAGGTTCTCAAGGGAACCCCAATCCTCTCATTTCGCGTTCAACCCGTTTTGAGGGTCCTCTCTCTATGCCACTGTGACCGGGAACCTAACTGAACTTAATACTGCAGTTTTGGATGCAGTCGAGAGCGAAATCAGGCATTTCCCGACAAATTTCGAACCCACCAACAACGAGCCCATGGTTCTAATTGCCGCAGGGCTGTAAATGTAAATGTTCACCTCTTTTACAGTAGTTTCACAAAGTATGCAATCAATCTACTGCTTCTTTGATAGTAGCTACTTCCACTTGGAAAACACTTAGGGTTCCGTTAGCTTAAATTTGAGCTTGATGGGAAACTCCTCGCAGACGGCTGATAAGCGACTTTTGTGGCCGCAAATTGAAGACATAAACTCAGACATTCTCCGATTTCAGAAGAATAACATGCTATACTCCACAGCCCATGCCGCACTAGATATTTTGCACCCCAGTTCGGTAATCGTATTATCAGCCGCCTCTGCGATGTCAATTGCTCACTCGGGTTATGATTTGACACCGTTGGAGCTTTTCTGTGAGACACCGCAAAGGATCGATAAGCGCTATTATCTGTAAAAGATTCAGGCACCTAAGCCAGTATCGAGCAAGTCATTCATGGAATAGAGACAGCAACCAACGGCAAGGTTTTGCAAAGCTGGGTTAACAGGAAGCGATAATCCAGTGCTGGATGCGCTAAGAAAGCCCACCGAGACAGTCATATAAATGAAGGCGTGTTCCGTAAATAATAGGAATGCCTGCATTTCCGAATAGTCCAATAATATATTGGAAAAAATGTATGCTTGTTAACTTTTCAAATAAACCAATATATGAGCCAATCTTTATTAGTTTGCTCCAGTTTTCGGCAAGTTTTAATTTTTATTCTTCTCTGCCACATTTATATGCAAATGTTGTTGCAGGCCCTTCATTGGATATTTTATTATAATTTCATTATGATTATTGCTACTTATTATGAATAAGTAAGTTTTTTTTTTGGCGCGTAGGAAATATCACAACTCAACCCCGTTAGTGTAGGAATTTAACTCAAACTAAACCTCCTGCCATCTCAGTACAGACTCCTGCCGTACTACCATCAAGCATTTCATCGGGATGATTGTGTGTCATTATTGGCTTGTGTGCACATGATGTTTAATGTATTTTTTCTTTCCTAGTTTACTTTTCGACCTGAGTACCCGGCAGCGCACACGGTCCAAAGAAAAATGATAAATTATGAAATATTATATGCTATCTGTTTGGTTTGTGCAAGAGATAAAGTCCATTTTATTTGCAAAGGCGCAGAAAATGGAAATGTAGTAAGCGAGCGCCACACACACACAAACACACAAACAAACAGGGGTAGAAAAGGAGTGGCAGAGGGTAGGATAGTTGGACTAAAGTAAACAGACTTTGGACAAGAGACGGAGCACGCACATCCAGTTTTTTTATATTTTTTTATTGTACGACGGAATGTGCACACATACACATACAGACAGTGGTGGGCACAAAAGTTTGGACTGTGCGAAACTACGTAATACATGTTTTTCATTTGTATTCGAACGATCCATAACTAAACTGGAAAAATTCTTAGTGTGAAAACTGAAGAGAAGAAAGCTGCAAGGCATGCACCTGAACAATGCCCTGAGCTGCATCACAAACCGAGAACATCTTGCCTGATTAACTAATAACGTATGGCACGATGAAGTCCATGTACTTGAGTTTGCTAAACAAAAGTTTCTTTCAGAGGCAGGTTTAACCGTAGATCGTTCTTTGTATCAAAAATGATACATTTCATATTTTAGAAGCCAATAAATTCGTCCACGTTGGCAACACTTACCTCAACTTTTATGACTTTGTTTGTTCCGTTGATATAAGCATTTTAAACTGAGTTTCAAATTTGAAAATCAAGTAGGTCGCGAGAAAAACGAAAACTTCATAATTCGACTCATTGTATCATATTTGATACATATGAAATTTTTAATGATTTTTCGTGCGAATAGTTTTAGTTTCATCCTTGTTTTGACATTATTCGGACGTTTTTTTGTGAATAAGTGATTGTTAGTGAAGTTTGGTTCAAAAATGTCGCGTCCGCAATATTTAACTTTAGAGGAGCTGGTGAATGAAGTTCTGGATAACAGTTCAAACGATGAATCTGAAAATGGAAATTTTTCCAATTCAGAAACTGAGGCGGAGGACTATGTGTTTGAAAATGACTCAAATGAAAGTTTTTTTATCAGATATTTCTGAGAATATTGGTCTCAACTTTGATATTGATCTGTTATATACTGCAAAAGATGGTACCATATGGAATCCAGAGCCATACACCATCGGTCGTTCAAGGGCGGAAAACGCCATTAGTTTGAGACCAGGCTACTAACTGTGCTTTTTTATATTACGATTTTTCAATTTACATACTGACTTACTTCTTTTAGGAGCAACAAGAAACGCATCTAGCCGAGTTGGAAACATCCGAGATTCCATGCTATTATTTTTCCCTACATCGATTACGAAAATAATAATTGAAAATTCGAATAAGTATGGGAAAGAATTGCATGGAGATAAACATTTAGAAATTGATGAAGATCTACTTCTGGCTTTTCTGGCTGTTTTGATATTGGCTGGTGTATATAAGTACGTTAATACATATATTCAAAAACTAAAATATCATAAATAAAAAATTGTTTTTTTGGAATACTTATATAGATCTAAAAATGAAACTTTGCATGATTTATTTGATACTACATATGGGCGACCTATATTTCGCACAATTATGACCGAAAAAACATTTTTATATGTATTGAAGGTTATATGCTTTGATGACGTACTTAGCCGACGAGAGAGAAGAAGTGAAGATAAATTTGCACCAAACCGCGATCTTTGGGAACGGTAGGTAAGACTACTCCCTACGTTCTATAATCCTCATGATTGCATCACAGTAGACGAACAATTATTGGGTTTTCACGGCCGCTGTAAGTTTCGCCAGTACATTCCGTCGAAACCCGAGAAGTACGGTATAAAGTTTTGGTTGGCCGTTGATGCCGAAACATGTTATGTTTGAAAAATACAGCCTTATTTGGGAAAAGGAATTACTGGAGTTCCAGAGCTTGTTTCGTATATGAGCCATAAAAACAAATGCACAATTGTTATGAGCACAATGCACCACGACGCGAATGTTCTAAGTAACTCAAAAAAATTGCCAGAATTAATTTCCTTTTATAACTCGACGAAAGGAGGAGTTGATACGGTGGACAAAATGTTAACCTGTTACAGTTGCAAGCGAAAAAACAATCGTTGGAATATGGCAGTTTTTTCCAATGTGATTGACATCTCAGCATTAAACTCATATATTATATATAATGAAATAGATCCAAACTGGAAGTCTACAAGGAAGCACACAAAACGCAAGTGTTTTCTTCATGAACTTGCTATTTCATTAGCTAAACCTTATGTTGAAAAACAATCCCAAAGTACTCAAAATGGCATGCTTATTGTAAAGACAAACATATGGAAAATATTTGTACAAAATGCGTCAATAAAGCTTAATTTTATAACTATCTCAAAATCTAGTTAAAAACACATTGAGTTGTTTCATTTTTAATAATAATTCAGTATGTATCAAAAAAGATACACGGTATAGAATTGTGAAGTTTTTTGTAGGGCTGATCTACGGTTAAGGAACCCTTTCCAAATTCTTGAATGTAGCACATATACCTACAGATCATAGTGCTCTATTTCCAAAAATCATAGTAATGGTAATATTAATAGAGATAACAGATTTTATATAGAGTTAAGGCAAGCCGCGAACAAAGCTCTATCGATGTCGTGGTGCAGATCCCATTCAGTCAACTCCTGTAAGGTGGAGAACAAATATCTCGGGTGTGCAGGTATTATTTCCCCGAACTGGGCTCCAGGACATAGGAACATAGAGGGAAATGAAATTGCTGATGGGCTTGCCAGAAAGAGGTTGACTGCAGTGGTCTCAGAAACCTCCTACTCAGTCTTCGGCATCCCTTGACTGTTGTCAAAGCGAAATTGTACAACTTATTTCTCAGAAGAACGCAGAAGAGATGAAGAGGGGCCTTTGACCCCAGTTCAATAGACGGAGTATTCAAAAAGTGCTTGGAACTTCACGCCATTCGATTTTCAAGCTCGTATCTGTGTTTACTGGTCATTGGACGATCGGCTCACATGCGGAAAAGCTAGGTTTACCATTTAATAACCAATGCAGAAGCAGTGGAGACTTTTCAGAGAAGAAGACTGTTCAGAATTTTCTCTGCAAATGTCCGGGTTTGGCAGCTGAAGGATTAAGCAACAGGGCATCAACCTAAATCCTATCAGTCTTCTACATTTATCAAATGCTCTGGATATCTGGCTGTAGATATCTACCTGTTGGAGGTCTCATAATGGTATAAAAGCGGCGTTTTAGTGCTACTTGGGGAGTACCTAGAGGCGGGAACTATCACTAAAGGAGGTCAAACTAAAACTGAAGGTGAGAGTCGATGAGGACCCATACCGACTGTCAATAACCCTACTTTACTAACTGCTAGCTTTAATAGCAGCAGTTGGAGCATATGCAAGGAAACATTTCTGCCGACATTCAAGACAATTGCCCGGCTAGTTTTGAATTATGTAACGCCCATCTGCTAGCTATATTCAGTGGATAAGTTGCAGACCTACCAGATTTCTTTATCAGCACAGCTACCGGATATCTCCTGATGCCGCGCAACAACAAATACAAAGCGAGGTTACTACGTTTCCCCTTAAAGTACATAAATTATGCTCAGAAAACAATACCTTCTGAAATATATTCTACTGCTGGAGGCAGGTTCGTCGGGGGTATCTCTTCGATGGTATTCGGCTATGACATTGATGACTTGTGCGCTAAAATTAACGAATGTATGTCACGCCAACCTTTCTTGCTTTTTCACTGCGAAGAAGAATGTCCTGCTTTCCCTACTAAACTCACGGCAACTCTCTTTATCACCTTGACCAAGGAGTTCAATCCGCAGGAATCACCATTCCAGACGTTTGCTAGAGTCTGACCCACCTCACAGGCGAGCCACCGACTCTCTCTCTAATCTCTTCGATTACACCGACGACATTCTGGACCAAACACAACTGCAACTAGTGAACTGGACAGTATATAGACAGACACTAAACGACATTCATCGGGAGACTCTCATCAGTTTCCTAAGCTCCCGACTCCCGAATACCGTTATCGAATTTCAACCACCTCCGACTGCAGAGGCAGAGCTTTAGCTGCCTCGTGAAACCCGCGTAACTTTGGCTCAATTACGTTCTGAATTTTATAGCAGCTCAATTTTGTCTTATTCAGAATGAATTACGACATACTCAATATATGCCCGGCATGTGAAGGTATCCTGCACAATACTAACCACCTATTCATATGCCCTCTCATAACCACTAACCTGTCGATCCAACCTGTCGAAACAGCACGTTTCCTGGGCCTACTGTTCGATAAGTTAGACGATGACGATCGGTAATTATACTGCACTGGCAAGGCCAAGTGAACTACGAATATCTAGAATAACGAAATCTAGAACCTAACATAACATTAATTGAAATCCCGGTTAATAAATAGGCCATAGACGACATTCATTGGGAGTCCCTTGCAACCAGCAAAACCAGAAATTGTTGAGGAAATTATTATGCCGAGGAAGTTGATGAGTGGAAGAGGCAAAATTATCTTCACAAAACTGTTCCACCTAGTTCACATGCAGCTAAATAAAACACCCCGTATAAGCGATACTTTTAATAGATGTTT
>JAYXIM010055848.1:0-33595 GCA_037575425.1 Anastrepha fraterculus | reverse complement strand
AAATCTGCTCCAAATAAGACGGAGACAGTATCATCGGCCGGAAAGGTCATTGCGACGATTTTTTGGAATGCGAACGAATGACGCCGATGAATTTTTTAGAAAAAGAAAGAGCGCTCACTGGACAGTGAGTTATTGAACCGCTTTCACAAAAAATTGAAGGAGGCCCGACCACATTTGGCGAAAAGGAAAGTGTTGTTTCACTACGATAACGCACCTGCACATTCATCCGGAGTTCTCGTCTCCAAACTGTATGAATTGCGTTATGAATTGCTGCCGCACACCCCGTATTCACTCGATCTGGCTCCCTGCGACTTTTTCTTGTTTCCGTGGGAAAAAAAATTAATTCAAACGAGAAAGTCATCGCCGAGACAGAAGCGTATTTTGAGGAATTTGAGGAATTCGACAAATCCTATTTCTTGGAGGGGTTAAAAAATGGACGGAGCGTTGGGAGAGGTCTGTCTTTCTTAAAAGGGACTATGTTGGAAAATAAAAAAAGATTTTTTTGAATAAATGGTGTCTTCATTTCTACCACAGGTACTCATGGAACCTCCCTCGTACGCGTCAACTACGTTTACGAATCGTACAAATGTATTACGAGAATCGGCACTCTGTGAAAAGTGTTCATTGCGCGCTCCGACCGTCCTACGTTTTTATCTTAACATCAAAACGGAAAATTGCCATATTCGGGCTGAAGACCCACCGAAGCCATTCAAGAACAGCCATTACATCCATGTAAAACAACCGTTTGGGGCGGCCTACGGGCTGGAGGAATCACCGGCCTATATTTCTTCAAAGGCGAGGCTGGTGCCAATGTATCATGATAGCAGTGAATAGTGAACGCTACCGCCCCTTTTTTTTTCTTTTTTTTTTTGTCGTCGCTCCTACGTGTGTGGTGATTCCACTAAAAATATCCCTCCTCTTCTCTTAGATTTTTCCCTCCACCCCGGGACTGCTTCCGCATTGCTTCGAGGTAGAGTGCCAAGACGGCGTCCTAAGAAGTACACTTACTTACTCACCCTGCGTGCAGGGTCGCCTGTTTTGAGAAACTTATTCTCAATGGTCTTCAGCATAACTTTCCATTTCACGTTTCTTTTTTCGGAAAATATTCTCCACGAAATTTGCGACGGCATTCCATTTTCCTTCGTCTATCATCACTTTCTCGATAATTTCTTCAGGTGTAAATACACCAATAGCTCGTTGCAGACCTGTTCTCTCTATGTTCCACCTCTCGCATTTAAGAAAGGTGTGCTCCGCATCACCATGCTCAGTATCTTCATATATGCAGTTTGGCAGGCTCAGTTTTCCCATTCGCCAAAAATGCTTACGAAAGTACTCATGTCCGAACAAAAACTGTGTGAGGTAATAGTTAACCTCGCCGTGCTTTCTTTCTACCCACTTTTTTAGATCGGGTATTAGTCTCGCTGTCCATCTCCATACCGTTCAGAGTTCCATCTTGCAGGCCAAAGTGTGAGCGTTTATAAACGACTTTTTGATGTCGGAAGTTGAAGCCTGTGATCTCCTTAACATTTAGTTCCAACAAGACGGGTCTACTTGCCATATAGTCCGTGAAGGACAATGGACTTACTGCGGTGAGCAATTTATCTCTCGTTTCGTACCAGAGGTTTGGCCACAAAGAATATGTGATATCACACCTTTCGACTTTTATTTGTCGGTGTATGTATGTAGAATCTAAGTACTTTGTGGCTAAACTAAAGTTATTCACGAGATGCCGAACGAAGTCCTCCAGCGAGTCGTTAGTCATTAAAAATTGGTGTTTAGGGATAGCCGAATTACTCCGAAGTTGCGGCCAACATTTGAAAGGGACTATCTTTAAGAAATAAATGTCAGGAATGGTTCTACACAAAAATAATAAAGACTGCCCAATTAGTTTGAATTTTCATTGATTTATTTCAATTTAAATTCCGATACCCCTAAATTGGTCACCCTTTATAGATATAATAGAGGGTATATTTACAATAATTAATTATCAAAAAAAAGCAGTTTACTCATAAAACAAACAAATTTTTTTGCCTCCGCTGGACTTATGAGTTGAAGAATTTATAAAAAATAATAACATTTTATTTCACTCTGTATAGTCACCAAGACTTTTCGGAGGCTAACATTCCCAAAGATAAAGAGACCGAATATGTTTGTGTTCAAGTGAGAGCGAAGCCGCTAAGTTAAAAGTTGACTGCGCTGCTTGCGCTTGTTTCGCTGTTCGCTTTAGCAGCGTAACCAAACGCACTCTATTCCCATGGAAGGTGCAAAGAATTGCATTTGGAAGTGATCTGGCTGAAAAACATTTTCACACCTACACACACATATACACACTATATACACACGGACATGTAATTCCTACATGAAGCCATGCGAATGTGGGCGTTTATGTGACACCAGGGTATAAATCAATTTTGTTGCGATTCTTGGTTGACAGTTGGCATATGTTGGCGTAATGTTTACAGCTTTGACACAAACAACACAATGAAGAATAATGCGGTACAAATTGCTTATACAGTGGTGGCCATACAATTTCGCAAAGGTAGATTTGTAATTAAATATAAATATGTTTCAGATTCATGAAAGAAGTTATACATTTTTGGCATTTTTGTATCAACATCAATTTTTTTAATATTTCTGAAAACCAAATGCATACAAAAAAAGCACAAAATGACAAGGTTCATTTCAGTATCCAAATCAATTATTATTATTTACTAAAAAAATAAATAAAATTACGAATTTTAATTTCAGTTAAAAGTCTTCGGCTAGTCCCTGTTTTACTTAAAATTAAAGTATTACAATATTGCTTATTTTTTTAAATTTGGAAAACTTTTTATGTTTGCTTCATTGACAGTACTGAGTAGGTCTTGTAGATTGAGAATCTCTATCGAATTTGCAGTGGCTTGAGCTTTTGCACGGAGATTTGTCATTCGATTCAAATAAGTATTTTTTGATTAATTTAGTTCATCCGATTCGAAATCTGGTAAAGATGGCGGTTTCTCGATGTGATACAGTTGTTAGAGAGAGGTTAGGCTGAAGCGGTTTTCCATTGTAGGACTCATGGCCCATTGTGATGCCGCGTGGGGAACTAGCCCCTATCCCTCCTGAAACCAAAGTGTACTTTTCAAAAATTTTGTAAGATCCTTAATTCACATAGAGCCGAGATCTTCTAATTCATTAAAGGATTGTCTGCACAAAATGGCGAGTCTACGTCTGGATAGAGCAGGACAGTGACACAGATACTGCGGGATCGTCTCTTCCTCTTCCTAGTCTAGACAACTTCTGCAGACGTGATGTGTTTGTACACCCATTCTCTGGGCGTGCCTATCGATTAGGCAGCGCCCAGTAATAACAGAAATCAGTGTATTAAGACTGTACTTATCACTTCTTAGTAGCAATTCCGTGCGTTAAGGGGGTATTCTGGTCTAGAGCCCTACTTTTTGGGTATTTTTCAAACTAGGATAAAAGAAAAATTAAAAACATTTTTACTATCCATTTTTTTATATAATATTTATTGATGTTTAAGGTATATAAAAAAAATTAAAAAAAAAAAAGTCAAAAATTCATCCAGTGACAGGTCGGTGAAGTAGGGGTTGCTAGTCAAACAGTGCTCCCTGGTTGACATGATTCCAACCCTTGTAGTGATCTAAATCGAACAAACAAAGAAAATTCTTAAATAGTAAAGATGTCGCTACATCTTGAGCCTCGGCCGAAAAAAAAAAATAAAAATTCACAAAATGGCGCCTACTTGAAAAAAAAAATTTTTTTTACCCCTGTTTTTTGACCTTTACGAATTTTTTAAAAATACTTCAAATTAAAATTTTTCAAAATCCAATGCTCCAGTGATAAAGAGATGTATGAAAAAGATTCTCACCAAATTTCAAAGGGATCGGTCAGATAGAACTTCAGATATCGTGTCAACCACCTCAGCAAAAGGAGTTTTGAGAAAAACGCGTTTGAATTTCGCCGTCCGCTCAAACCAGTCTAGCTGTCGCGTCACTAAAATAGTTGTAATTTCGAAAATAATTCGAATTTTGCAAAATCCTTTTAGGGAGATATTTTTGAATACCTAGACTATCGAATTTTGAAAAAAAATTTTTTTCGATTTTTTCAAATTTCTAGACTAGAATACCCCCTTAAGCATTGAGAGTCGGCGACAACTGTCGGGCGATTTTACAAGTGGCTACATTACGCCTTCTTTCATTCGCTACTCTTACACTTTCTTCGAGTATACATAGTTTACATGTTTGCCTATGTCATTGTCTATGTACTCATCAGTCAATTTGGTACCGATTTTCGCTAGTTCTTCGGCTCTGCAGTTCCCCTCAATGCCGCAATGGCCAGGAACCCATTAGGTTAAATGATTCAGCCATCTCGCTAAGAGATGCGCGACATTACATGGCTACCTTGGACGTTGTCGCCTATTTCGTAAGGAATTTTATCGCCACCTGGCTATCAGTGAAAATGTAGATATCATCTCCAGGTATCGCATCACACTTTACCAGTGTCACGGCTTTCACTATTGCCATCAGTTCAGCCTGAAAGACATTACAGTAGTCGGGGAGCCGAAAACTGAAGGAGATCCCCAGATGGGCGGAGGTGTAGCCCACTCTACCATAGGTGGGTGCCCTGCTAGATAGAGAGGAGCGTTTTTGGATTGGTGTTAACGTGTTCGTAAAAGTGGGTGTAGTTATTCCATTTTTGTGTGCTGACGTTGGCTCCTATCGAGCTGGCAGCTCCTTTGATATCTTTATTGTTGTAGAATGGTGCAGTGATAGGTGGCGGTTTGATGGCAAACTTGGCTAATTCATGTGCTTTTTCAGTACTACAAAAAAGTGAAAATGACTTGGTATCCGAAGTTATTTAAATCAGCAAGACCGCGACCAAAAACAAAAATCAAAAATCGGTATGATTTTTTAACCACTTGAAACTTGCACTTTGTCAAAATTCAATGATTTGTACAAATGCATACCTGAAATTTGTCTAAAAACTTTTTAGAGTTTTCGATGAAAATCTATTTATATATTTATTTAGTTATTTACATTATTTTACTGTAAAAATATAGTTTAGACTACAACAAAAACTTTATAAAACAAAGTTTTGAACTTAGTATAAAATTTGTGAAAACTCGGCAAATGTTCATCGAAATTTCAAACTTTTTACTCAAAAAAAATATTGGGTATGCAGCTTTAATATTTATTTTTTATTATTTTCCTAGTTCACTCCTCTCGGGAGCATAGAGCCTCGACAAGACTCGTCTTGCGTTGGTTTCGTTAATCTATTTGATTTCTGGCAGAGTAGGTGATTAGCCTGCCGCTACCAGTCCTAAGCGGTGGAAATGCCCAACTGTCGTTCCTTAGGAACAACGCCTTCTTACTGCTTGGAGCGCCATCTGAGTTTCACATTTTTTTGGCAGAAGGATCACACAGATGGTTGAGGACTTCGCTAAAGTGGTGTCTGCGCTATTACCGCGGTTGCCCGCTTCCTCTTGCTGGCGCCACTGATGCAATGTATAACTGTGTGTTTTTCTTTGTTTTTTGGAAAGGTGCGATTCCCGTGCTTTACGTGAAATTCGAAACCCTCAACTTCTGGGATGGCAGCCTAGTGGACTTTTTTTTTTTTGTCGGGACAACTAGACAGTGCAGGCTAGTGCACTTACACTAGACTACCAAGGCCGCTTATAGGTCATTGAAATGAAATAGATGTGGTGCTTAGGTCTTTATTGATTATTTGGTCGAAGCTCTTCTTCCTATTTGTGATGTGGGTCTCAATATTTTTCCACAGTTTTATGCCGACTCCGAACGAAAGGTGGTTTTTGTTATATTAAGGGCTTTTTCATGGCCTGCCGAGGCGCGATCGCTAATTTTTTTAATTTAATTTTGATTTTTCTAAATTTTTAATTTATTTAATTTCATTTCAATTTTGTATTCCATTTTGATATCCTTAACTTTTGTAATATTCGAGCCATCTGTGTATACATGGATGAACTCACCCTGCTTACTTCGTCTCGTTCCCACTCTTCCCTAGTGTAAGTAAGAATAACAATAGATGGCTTTTGTTTCATTAGGAGCTTTTTCTTGACCTGCCGAGGGGCGACCGCTATTGAAAAAAACTCGTTCAATCACTTGATCACCGAAGTTTCGAGCCAGTGAACTACCGAATGGTAGTCACCATTTTGGCAAAGACGGTCACCCACTTTTCATACTTTTTTCATTTAATTCGAACGCCCATCCCCCGTATGTTCCTCGACTTCAATGAGGTGTTAATATTAAAGTTTTAATAAGTTGAACTCGAGTGAATTTTCAAGTCTTGCTTTCAATAAAACAATAAATTTTTTCCTTCTAAATCTCTTATCCACCACTGTTCGTAGACGCGTATGTGTGAGTTTACACTTACGAATTTGTAACTGAATAAATGTGTGGCATAAACAATACCATTAAATAATTGAAAGGAAATTAACATTTATTACATTGTAGCAGCTTACAAGCGTATTTAACAAACGCCATAAACACACAATGCACAGCCAGCTAAGCGCACACGCACAGCGACAATCGCATCGAACAACATGACACCAGCCACTGCGTATACATGACAAGATATCTGCGTGTACAAATCGTTCGGACGAATTTGAGCGAGCATAATTTATTACGAATATTAATTGGCAGTCACACAGTTGAGTACATACCTACTATATTCAGGCTTTAAATTGGGCTCCGCACTGAGTGTTAAAAATTTTAAATTTTCGGATTTTTCGCCTCTGCTACACTTCAGGTTGCAGCAATTAGTGGAATATGTAACAATTCCTTGAGCACTTGACAACAGCTGCCCGCTACAACAATCTAAGCTTCAAAAATATATAGTAACTACACAAAATCACTGACATGGCCAATAACAAAGGGGGCAAGCACAATGGCAGCAACCTTTTGTACTTAAGCATCATCAGCCGATCAATACTTGTACGTATTTGAGTCGACGCTTCTCTGCGGGAATATCAAAATTAATTCTGACTGTGACAAGCCTGTCGAAAAGCTACAAAGGTAGGTTTCTCCTGATTGCCTGTGAAACGATTGTATGTGCCGTCGACAGCTGAATGAGGTCAACATAAGCCACATAACCTTCGAGATGTATTAAGTTACGGAAGGGCTGACTTCATTCTGAACCGGCGCTTTATATACCCGCGCACATTTTAGTGAAATTTAATTTTCACTGCACGTTAATTTTCGAATTTAAATAAGTTCATAGGCAATTAAAGTTGTAACTTGTAGCAACAAATAGTCGAATGTATGGAATTTTTTTTTATATTATATTTCTATTCATATATACAGTGAAACCTCCCACAAGCGACACTCACGGTTCCACAATTTTCGTCCGCTTATGGGGAGTGTCCGCTTATGGGGGTTGAAAAAAACACTCTAAGTTAAAATTACTATCCCACCTCTTTAAACAATTTTTTTATGTTTTTTTATGGTACGTTCATTTTTTTCATATTTATTGAAAAATATATATGTACATATGTATGCAAATTTTTATATTGGGAACAATGAATATATTTACACATTTGAATATACATATTTGATTGAACATATTTATATAATATTTTAGGCTTCAAAAATTCATATACCGTAGTCTGTCGTAGATTTTCCTGTTTATGTTTCAGAAAAAGGTTTTCAAGATGACATTCTAAAGTCTTGGCGTATTGGAATCCAGTAATATCGTCTCTTAGAAATTGTTTAATGCGACGCAGTTGTTCTAATGCTTCAGGATATGACTTGATCTGGCATTCATCCTGGGCACATACATGATTTGAGTCTTCGCTTTCTCCGTCAGATAATTCCTCAGTATTAATTTCGTCAATGACAACATCAATATTATTGTCTTCTGTATTAACAACTTCGTCGATTAACAAAAACTCTTCTGTATACTGACCTTGCTGATTTTCATTTAAAATCTTTATCAAAGCCACTAGTGTCGATATGGGAATATCATCCTCTGCCTCGAAGTCAGAACATTCAAGCGGAGCTTTTTGAAACGCGGCTTTCGAAAAACAATTCTTAATTATTTCTGCTGTTACGTTGTCCCATGAAGATTTAATAAAAAAACAGCCTCCAAAATGTCAAAAGTTTTTGAAAGTCTGTCCATTGGAATGTCTCCTAATTTTGTCAAAATATGTTTGATTATATGGCATCTGTAATGACACTTAAAATTTTGTATTATACGAGTACCCTGATCGAGGGGCTGACAAACGGATGTTGTATTAGCAGGTAAAAAGATCAACTTTATGTTATCTAGTTTAATATCTCGAGGGTGAGTTGTAGCATTGTCCAAAAATAATAAAATTTTTCTCTTCTGGCAGCCCATTTTTTTATCAAGCATTTCTAGCCACTCACACATAATTTCACGAGACATCCAAGCTTTCCGGTTTGACTTTCATTCCACTGGCAAACTTCCTATATTGCCTCTTTTAAAGGCGCGTGGGCATGCTGCTTTTCCAATAACCAATGGCTTTTCTTTATCTCCAACCATATTGGCACACAATAGCACAGTTAATCTTTCTTTTGATAACTTACCGCCCACGCATTTTTCATTCTTCAGAGCAAGAGTTTCATTGGGCAAAGCACTGAAAAATAGTCCAGTTTCATCCGCGTTGTAAATATCTTTTGGGCTGTAGCCTAATAAAATATTTGGTAGTTTTTGTTTAAATTGCTGCACATCCTCGAAATTAGGCTCGGAAGATTCCCCACATATTCTTTTGTAAGTCACTTTATGACGCCTACGCTATTTCTCCAACCATCCATTTGACGCAAATAATTTTGAATACCTAATCGGCCAGCTATTTCTTTTGCTTTTCCCTTTATAATAATACCCGATATTGGTATATTTTGGCTTCTGGCCTTAACGAACCATTCGAAATTCAAATGGTCAATTTTTGAGCCATCCGCGCTTAAGAACTTTTTCTTTTTGTTGACGTTATCACCGCCCATCCATATTCTTTTAATATCTTCCTTTTGTTTCACGAGAGTGGCAGCTTGGGTTTTTCCAATATTGAACCTTTAAAAGCAAAACAAAAGGAAACCTGTTGAAAAGATATTTAAAAAAAAACAATTTTGTGTAGTACTAACCTCTTTGCTAGAGCGAATAAGATAAAGATAAACAGAACAGATAAATTTTCCTTATCAACCACATTTAAAACTTCCATTTTTTCCTTAATGGAAAGCATTTTCTTTTTCTGTGACATTTTCGCTATTGAAACAATTAACACAATATAAAAGTTTTGCAAAATACAAATCAAATTATTCAAAAATTTCTGTTCTTTTCATGCTAAAAGCTACACATTGTTACACATAGACCCCGTTACACGTTCACATGTTTCAGCGTGTAGATTCGTCTGTTTAGTTTAGTTATGTATTCTTTTTTTATTTCAACTATTGTCCATCTACTATCTTTGTTGTTCGTGGATTAGAGTATCGCGTCCGCTTATGAGAGGTTTTTATTGTTTTCTTTACACATTTGTTCAGTGATATATTTTGCTTGTCCGTTACCGAGAGGTCCGCGTCCGCTTTCGAAAGATGATTAGAACAAAAACATGAGAAAAGGTGTCCGCGTCCAGTTATTAGAGTGGAATTCGTTCTAAAAACATAACATAAAGCTTGGTTCCTCAGTTTTTGTCCGGTTATGGGGAGTGTCCGCTTATTGGAGGTGTCCATGAGGGGAGGTTTCACTGTATACATATATATACTCCTGCCGACATCTATGGACTAATAGCTGAAAGTCGCATTTCATAGGTATATACCGGTATTCGTTCTGAAATCAAGAAGCAATTCTTATCCACTAAACACCAAAAAAATGTTAAATTATAATACAATACGCAGTTTTATTGAGCATAAAAACACAGTTCAGATAAAGTAAAATCAAATGCGCAATAGAATTCAAGATCTCATTGAGTTTTTCAAGAGAGCGAGCAATAGAAACATTGCAGGCATAATTTTATCTGAACCTATTTAAAATGGGCAGGAAAATAAGTAGCGGCCGCTTCAGCACTTAGACTTAGAGAGTAGGGCGCTATGGAAGGCCTGGCGGTTCGGCCACGCTTTAAGTATTTTCAAACAAGAAATCGACTACTCTTTTCCTAAACCCTCCTTCGACTGCCTCTTCAAGACTAACATGCCCTCAAGAAAAGAGTGGCAAACACAAAGGTCAAGGAGAAGAGGGGATATAAATTTTTTCACTAATCGATCCAAGCTAGAAAATAAAGTAGGCTATGCAGTTTTTCCTAAAAAAATAGGATTAGAAATATTTGTCTGACTTCCGCACTACTGTAACGTCTACCAGACAAAAGTCCTAGCCATAAAGGAGGCTGTGAACTAAGGTGGCACCAACCAAAACTGTTTGCCGTAACAAAAACTACGATAAATCTCTTCTCGGACAGCCAAGCGGCCGTCAAACCAATGGAGGCAGTTATACTAAGATAAAAGGTTGTTCAGGAGTTCCCGGCAGTTCTAAATGATATTAGCACCGTCTTCAAGATCAGCCTCATACGGATTCCGGGGCATACAGATATAGAAAGAAATTATATTAGATTTGTGAGGGGTTGGACAAGTCCAAGCAGTCAGTCAGGAGACCATTTTTGAAGAAAATTGCAAGGCCGATTATCTAGCCAGAAAGGGTACTAACCTTCCACTACTTGAAAACAGAGGCAGTATTGGAAATCCTATGCCAACTTGCAAATTAAAAATAAACAAAAAATATTCTCCAGGAGGCCAATACCTCATGAAGAGAAGAAAATACTTCTGTTATAACCAGGCTAATGTGGCCGCAAATAAATAAGAAAAGCTGAGAAGAATTGCTCAACCACTCAAGAGAAAACGTCTCATAGATCACGACTTGTGTCTCCACTCATTGGCTGTTAGGTAGGCACTCTTCTATGCTGGGAGTATTTTCTCATGAATGCTGCTGCAGTTGGAAGAAACAGAGGAAGAAACAGTAGAACATTTCCTCTATAACTGTCCAGCCTTAGCTAGAAGTAGAGGAGAACTGTTAAAAAAATACCATTTCGACTCTCTTACAGGACTATCCGGTGCTGGTATAAAATCTATCGTACACTTCATAAGAACATCTAAGTTCCAGTGATGAATAAACACTGAGTTCAGTTTCACTGGTTCCAGTGATGAATAAACACTGAGTTCAGTTTCACTGGTTCCAGTGAGGAATAAACACTGAGGTTCCCGTGCTAAGAAAAGAGCAATTCAGAGAAGATAAAGCATACCAACTTTTTGCACTCATTCAATTCTGTCAATAGAGAATTGGTGTAAGGTCTTGCATTTTTCTAGAGAACTGAAATTTTTGTATAGGAATTTAAAACGAAATTATACAGGGTCCGGCACTCGAAGTGTAATCAATTAAAAGGGTCATAAATTTAGTTTGGAAAACTACTTTTATTCAATTCAAAGCAAAAAATGTGTGAAAATAATACAAAATTCCGAATCAATTTACTTTTGCTCAATATAACTAACTACCTTTTGCCTTAACTATGGCCTTGAAACCGTCCAGAAACGAATCGGAAGCTGCCCTAATGTGACTTGCAGGTATTTTGGCCCACTCGCGGACAATGACTTTTTTCAGCGCCTCGAGACTGGTGAATTTTTTAGTTCTGACGTTGCTCTCCAAAATGGCCCAAAGAGAATAATCCATTGGATTCGTGCCTGGTGAATTTGAGAACCATTGTGTGGATGTTATGAAGTTCGGAACGTTGTTTTTTTAGCCATTCTTGTTTCACTCGAGCTTTGTGAGACGGTGCCGAGTCCTATTGAAAAGTCCATGGTCTCACCGAAATATTTGTCTGCCCACAGCTTCAAAGCAACCTTCAAAATACTTTCCCGATAATATTTCGCATTTACCTGGACGCCAGGCTCGGTGTAAACGATTGGAGAGTCCACATCTGCGGTTACAGCTGCCCGAACTACCACCTGTGGCGGGTGTTGCCTCCTAGTGGCCAATTGATAACTCAAATTCTCGTATAAACGGTCGGTTAAATAAACTATATCGTTTTGGGAGTTAACGAATTGCTCAATTTGAAAAATTGTCTCATCAGAAAACACATGGTTCGGAAATGGACCGCTTTCGGCCTAAATAGTGGGAATGCCCACCTGTCGTTGCTTAGGAACTGCTTCGAGCGCCATCTGTGTTTCACATTTTTCTGCCAGAAGGATCGTACAGATGGTTGAGGACTTCGCTAAATTTTGTGTGACTGCACACTTACTGCGATTGCCCGCTTCCTCTTGCTGGCGCCACTGATGCAATGTGTAGTGCGCCACTGATGTAACTGTGTGTTTTTCTTTGTTTTTGTTTTGCTTGCTTTAGCAGTCACAATGCAAATAATGCGCTGACTATTGTGCGGGAGTAAGGATAGAAAGGTAAGTTTTTGGGGTGGAGCAATGAAATTTTTTTTTTGTTTTTTATAAACTAGGAAAGTAGGTAAATTTGGAAAAGTGCGGGGACCGTGCTTTACATGTGAGTCGAACCCACAACCTCTGTGCTTATGTGTGTTATGTTATGTTATGTTAAGTTATGTTATGTTATGTTATGTTATGTTATGTTATGTTATGTTATGTTATGTTATGTTATGTTATGTTATGTTATGTTATGTTATGTTATGTTATGTTATGTTATGTTATGTTATGTTATGTTATGTTATGTTATGTTATGTTATGTTATGTTATGTTATGTTATGTTATGTTATGTTATGTTATGTTATGTTATGTTATGTTATGTTATGTTATGTTATGTTATGTTATGTTATGTTATGTTATGTTATGTTATGTTATGTTATGTTATGTTATGTTATGTTATGTTATGTTATGTTATGTTATGTTATGTTATGTTATGTTATGTTATGTTATGTTATGTTATGTTATGTTATGTTATGTTATGTTATGTTATGTTATGTTATGTTATGTTATGTTATGTTATGTTATGTTATGTTATGTTATGTTATGTTATGTTATGTTATGTTATGTTATGTTATGTTATGTTATGTTATGTTATGTTATGTTATGTTATGTTATGTTATGTTATGTTATGTTATGTTATGTTATGTTATGTTATGTTATGTTATGTTGTGTTATGTTATGTTAATGTTAACTCATTCTCTATATCCATACAAAGTATCTATCAAACAAATAAAATTAAAATTTTCTTTTGAAAAATGCAACCATTCAATCAATATCTTCTTATGACGTTATCACGTTAAACTATCGTCAGTGAACCGACTTTACAGACAACCTCTTTTTTTTTGGTATCTAAATGTTTTTCAGAACCAAACTATTTTTTTTTTCAGAATACAAAAATATGCGTCTACAGCCACCCATGCCAATAAGTTGCAGGCTCATGCACTGCTAACAAAAAGTCGACATTATGACTGCTTAAATGAAGCTCGCAGTATTTCATGTGCAACGTCGAACCGAATTAAGCTGCGCGAAAAAAGAATTAAGCTTCATTTTAATTTTCAGCGCTCACGCATTGTTGACTCTGTTGCCGGGCATACAAGCCAGGCTGTTGACCAATGTAATTAACGGCTGCAAACAACGAATGCGACGAACTTGCAACTGCAACAACGAACTGCCGAACGCCATAAAGTATGCTTTATTATATGGCTGTTTAACTTTTCATTAAAATTTTGTATTCCTGCACTTCGACGCCCACAAAATACTATTTTTTATTTACACGCATATATTTGAATATTTGTAATATAAACACGCACGCACACAACAACACGTGAATATGCTTATATGCGTATGTATGTGCGTGCAGGTGCAAACGCAGGTCATTTACAATAATTATAAATGATGATAATAATGATTACAAGTAATTAATATAAGCCACATATTTGCAATTATAAAAGCAGCAACAAATGTAAACAGGCTGTAACGCTAACAGCAACAACAATCGAAGCTTCACACAACAGCAGCATTCATAACACACACACACACACACATACACAAGCATTGATCGCCATAACAAATCACACAGGCTGCCTACAACAGCCACTATAGAAATTCAACAGCGGGGACTCAGCGTGCGCGCTCTCCTCCTCCTTCAACTTCCCCTACTTTGTGCGGTAGCTGGCTGGTGATGTTTAATGTTTGACTAACGCGAATTTCCATGCATATTTTCACTGCGGCGAAGTTGGCAATTTGAGTCGCAACTGCGGCAAATTTATGACAAATACGCCGCAATAGTATTATAAATAGTTTATGCCAGTATGTGTGTGTGTGTGTGTGTGTGCGTGGGTTTAATATTTAAATTTTCATTAATGCGTATATTTTATGGCAATGCGGCACACATACACGAACATTGCGTAAATGCAAGTATTTATGTGTTTTGTATACGCTTGCATATGCACTTTAAATATTAATATAATTGTAGACTTTTAGGCGCATGAAGTAATTATTGTTGATTATTAATAAGTGAGACATGCGCACATACATACACACGTGAACGTTGATGAAAATTGTACTCTTCTTGCGATACACATTTTATTTTTGTAGTTTATTTATTATTATTTTTTTTTTTTTTAATTTGTTTTCTATTTTGGCGGATATAATGAGAACAGACACGGCAAGGATTCCTCAAACTAGTAGCAGTTCTTCTCAATATGAGCATAACAATTTTGTATTTACTTAAAGAAAAACGCAATTTCTATTTTTTTAATGATTTTTTTTTTTAATTTTTTTTTTTTTTTGCTTTTCTCTTATAACCCAACATTTGGAAATTATTAAAAATTACTACCGAAACTCCTAAAGCTAAATCTCTTGATCATTTGAGGCAACGAAGCTTCTCCTATAAGGGCACATTTGGAAATTAATCAAAAAATACTACCGAAACTCCTGAATTCTTTTGATGATTTGAAGTGTTGAAGTGTCTCCAAAAGGCAACACTTGGAAATAACTAAAAGTCTATTAATCATTAAATCTCTTGATGATTTGAAGCATCGAAGCTTCTCCTATAAGCGCACATTTGGAATTTATTAAAAATTGCTACTAAAACTCCGATCAGGTGGTCAATAACCCACACCGACTGAAACGGAAGCATGGAACATAGTTCCAGAAAAACGATCCCTGCCACATCCTTGCATGCAAACTGGCTACTTTGTGAAATATGAGTCTTAAAAGCGCATATAACGTTTTTTGTCGTCTTTTTTTTTTGCGATGAGGTTGTGTACGCGTATTAAGCTGCTTTTGTATGCGAATATGTGGCAAATGCGTCACATTTATAATGAATTTTTAAGTAACGCAGGTATAATTAATTTCTTACCTTTTTCATTTGACAAGCTCCAAAGACTTGCATCTCCGTTCTTATCAACAAGTTCTTCGATCGCTGGAGAATGCAGTCGGTAACATAACCACTGAAAATGTAATCCACAAGTTGCTAAGCAGCAAGGAAACGAGGAAGAACTCAGTAGTTTCGCGGAAAGAATTCTGCGGACGAAAAAGCGGAACCTGGACGCAGGCAAATAGGCAGAGAGAGACCTTTGTAATGAGGAAGATGAAACGCCACTCTGAAGTAATGCGAAAGCAGGGAGGCTGAATATCCTAGGAAGGGGGAGTTTCTTAGTATCCGGACATAGCATTGCTGCGATGGCAGCTTTAATGATGCATTAGGCATTTTAAGCCCCCTCATCTTCAAAAAAAAAAACTATAAAATTTGTATTTCATATTATATTTAGTTTTATATATGTACTTACGTCTTATTTATTGGAAAAAGGTTAATCTTTATGTATGTTCACCTGTGTCAATGGTTCAGTTGAAATATAAAACAGAATAAAATTCTAGTATTTTTCTTTACCATACACAAAATTTTTATCCATATGGAAAATCACTACCAGCGATTGTTCGTGAGCTCGGGCGCCTTAAAGTGAACAAAGTTTTTGTTTATCGCACCATTACTCGTCCCAATGATACTGGTAGCATCATGAAAAGTCATTGAGGGGGTGGTCACCAAAAGATTGCAACGCCACGTGAAATTGTTCAAAAATTAAAGAAGCGACTTGAGCGAAATCCCCGACGAAGTGCCAATCAAATGGCGAAAGAACTGAAAATATGTGACCATAGCATTCGCCGCATGCTGAAAAATTATCTCAATGTCAAGCCTTACAAGACCCAAAAGGCGCATGATCTCACACCAAAGCAGCCAAGTCAGACTTGAGAGAGCGAAGAAGATGCTTCGCTTGGCTGAAAGCGATCAATTTCCAAACATTTTATTTCCTGACAAGAAATTTTTTCAAATTGAGCAATTCGTAAACTTCCAAAACGATAGGATTCATTTGAGTGACCTTTCATAAGGGAATTTGAGTCATCGATTGGCCACTAGGAGGCAGCACCCGCTACAGGTAATGGTTTGGGTCGCTGTCACCGCAGATGGGCGCTGTACAATCATTTTCAAAGAACCTGGCGTCAAGATAGATGCGAAATATTATCGGGAAAGTATTATGGAGGTTGTTTTGAAGTCGTGGGCAGACAAACATTTCAATGTCAGGCCATGGACTTTTCAATAGGACTCGGCACCGTCTCGGAAAGCTCAAGTGAAATAAGAATGACTAAAAAACAACTTTTCGAGCTTCATAACGTCCACATGGGGCCGTTTGGGCCATTTTGGAGAGCAAAGTCCGAACCAAAAAATTCACCAGTCTCGAGGTGCTGAAAAAGCCATTTCCCGCGAGTGGACCAAAATACCTCACGTTCGGGTAGCTTGCGATTCGTTTCTGGACCGTCTCCAGGCCATAGTCATTGACAAAAGGTAGTCATATCGAGCAAAAGTAAATTGGTTCTGAATTTTGTATTATTTCTACACATATTTTACTTGGAATGGAATAAAATGAATTTTTTAAACTAATTTTATGGGCTTTTTAATTGGTTACACTTCAAGTGCCGGACACTGTGGCATAATGGCACATTGCGTTTGAAAATCGGGTGTCACGTAAGTCAATTGTAGTGAAAAAGAAACCATTTTACCGGTTTTTAGAAGGATAAACCAAATTTGTTTAGGGTGACGAAATTCTCTCAACTTCTACTAATTTCTTCAACCCAATCTATGTCTTGATTTCCTTTTCAAAACTAATAAACCAATGTAACTGAAGGAGCTGTAGATAGAGTCCACAACAAAAACTCGGCTAACTGTCGTACCGTACAGAAGTGTTCATTGATCGATCCGCTTGTTTTCGAGTATTTTTTAATATTCGAGGGTTAAGTATGGTGCTAAATTTTTAAAACTGAGATATTGACTCCAGCGTACCCCATAATGATTAGTGGTGACATATAGGTAAATTAATATGCCTTGTTTGTGCAGACAAAAGGTTAATCGGTATCAACCGAAGATGCTGTGTACTCAGTGCAACGAATACTTCCATGTGTTGGTATTCTGCCGGCTGAGCGATGTAATTCAGATTGCTCTTTCTCTCTATCAAATTTGTATATTGAGAAAGCTGTCATCAACCCTGCTTCATCCGATACACAAAAAAACAGCGCAATCACAATAAAAAATGATATTGCTAGTAAACACCAAGTTACCTTGCTTAGAGTTGATAACGAAATTGCCGCTCACTCTGAGTGTGAATGCTTGGTTGCTGTCTCTAGTGAGTGCTCTAAATGTGGATAAGCAGCAGCTACTGCTAAAGTTCGCTGCCCTGCAGGCACAAACTAATGCATTGAGAAAACTCACAAATAGTGAAGCTAACATATCCATACTTACATACATCCGAACTAAAAAATATACGTGACATAGTGACTAGTGCTATAAACCTCAAACCAGCTGTCAGTAGCAACGCTAACACTGCTTGCGCATTGTCTAAAAATCATGCTGCTTTTGTGTCTCAATCAGCTACTATCACTGGTACAGAGAGTGCGAACGAAGCCAGGCTCGAGTTCTGCCGCTGCTATCACTGCAAGCGCTACGTGTGCAAGTGGTAGTCGCTCTTCGCATTCTGGCTGCTCTCCTAATGTATTCCCTGCTAATACTAATGCAGTTGGTATGTTAACGACTTTGATCTCTGCTGCTGTAGCCTCAACGTCTCTGCCAGCTCAGGCGTTTCCGTCGCAGTCTGCTGCTGTAAGTGCCGGCACTGCTCTCTCCACTGCAATCAACTTAAATATGCCATCTTATGCTGATGCTGCTGCACACATACCTACTTTGACGCCTACGCCGCCTAAAAATGATGCTGCTTTTGTGTCTCAATCAGCTACTATCACTGGTACAGAGAGTGCGAACGAAGCCAGGCTCGAATTCTGCCGCTGCTATCATTGCGAGCGCTACGTCTGCAAGTGGGAGTCGCTCTTCGCATTCTGTCTGCTCTCCTAATGTATTCCCTGCTAATACTAATGCAGTTGGTATGTTAACGACTTTGATCTCTGCTGCTGTAGCCTCAACGTCTCTGCCAGCTCAGGCGTTTCCGTCGCAGTCTGCTGCTGTAAGTGCCCCGGCACTGCTCTCTCCACTGCAATCAACTTAAATCTGCCATCTTATGCTGATGCTGCTGCACACATACCTACTTTGTCGCCTACACCGGCTGTTGAGAATGCTGATAGTTCTGCGCCGAATGTATGTAGATAAAAGCCCTATGTGGAAATCGGTTGTCAAAAATAATAGGCGCAAGCTCAAAAAACCTCTGATTTTTGGATTTAACAACAATAATTAACTATGCGTTGTTCCGAAAATGAGATGATTACATCTATCAACTTTTTCATCTTCAGTAACTGCTGATCATCCTAAAAACTATATTGTATATTGTTAAGCACACTGATATTGAGGAAGCCCCCATCTTTTGCTACAGTCTTACTAAGAAAGGTGTTCAGCCTAAATCTATGAAAAGCTTTAATGTCCAAGTTGCTATGAACGCAAACTCTTACTCTACTATTAGTGTCTGAATTGTGACTTCCTAACTTGGTAGTTCGCCCGTTCAGTTCCTTGCCAAAAAACGACGCGCTGCAAATGATGTCAATCGGGGCAGGCGCAGAACGTAACCGCCTAAAAATCCATATGCAAATAACTGATTGACGTGAAACTTGCCCCAAATCAAAATGTTTCCAATATCTCAAAAACTTCGAGACGTCTTTTTAAAAATTACTATTTTTTTTCCGCCCACCACTTTGCAGCTCTATTGAAAATCTGCATTGATTTGAATTCTTTGTCTTTGTCCACGCTTCATTAAACTTTGTCATCGTCACAGCGACACCCACACACCATCCAATATCTACCACCGCAAATTAAGTAGAGGCATAAGTCTTCTTCAGTGTAGTTTATTATCGAGTTGTCTAAGTGTAATTTCCAGGATGCGCCACCCATTTCGGCGGACTTTCCCCTCAGTGTTAATAAATATGCATTAATGTTGGTAATTTGCATAAATTTCTAATGAAATGTACTTGAAGTGCATAAAAATGTGAAAAATAGTGCAATAGAAGCGAAGGAGGCAGACATAGAGCAGAAGAATTGTGCATGTATGTATGTGTGTGTGTGTGGGTGTAGCGCATTTTTATAAAGAGAAACAAGAAGTGCAAAGGCGGCTCGAGAACACTTAGCATTCATTAGTTATGGTCGCGACGCGTGCAGCAGATGGCCAATGGCTGATTGTGTCCGCGAATGTTTGCCAGGATGCCAGAGGCAAACGCAACATGCTGAGTGGTGACACTGAGAAAGAGCGCAACAAGACAGTGCGGTTTCTATGTTAAATGTATACGAGGGTTGCCTTTTAACGAAGTCGCCTTTGCAACACTACGTGTGATGAGCTGTAATTTGGTATTTGTATTGAAAAGTTTGGTATTTTTTAGCATAAAATTTGTTCTTTTTTTAGTGAGTTGAAAAGTGCAACTCGTCTAAAAGATGGAATTGACGCGTGAAAATTTTCGTGCGATGATTTTTGTACATATTACCATATTCGTTGTGCCTTATCGAGCCAAAAGTGCATTGCTCCACTTAATTAATCCTTTGGCTTTGAAGCACCAGACTTAGTTATAGAGAAAAGCTGGTACTACGAGCTCCAACGAGACCGGCGATTCTTGCAGAATCCTTCCCACTACAGTCAGTTACACATTACATTTTCCACAATTATTTTTTCAAAATTTTTTTTCAAATATTTATTTTTCAAAATTTTTTTCAAAATTTTATTCCACAATTTTTTTTCACAAATTTTGAAAATATGAAAAACATTTTTAATTGTTTTTTAAATGTTTTTCCAATTTTCTTTTGATTTTTTTTTTTAATTTTTTTTTGAAATTTTTTATTTTTTTTCAATTTTTTTACGAAAATAAATTTTTTTTTATATGTTTTTCCTAATTTTTTTTTTTTCAAAGTTTTATTTTTCACATTGTTTTTCAAATTTTTTTCAAAAATCTTTTTTTTTCAAATTTTTATTGTTCAAAATTTTTTTTCCAAATTTTTATTCCACAATTTTTATTTTCAAAATTTTGAAAATATAAAAACATTTTTAATTTTTTGTTTATTTTTGTTCTTTTTTCATTTTTTTACGAAAAAGAAAAATTTTTTTTTTTAATTTTTTTTAATTTTTTTTTGTTTTAAATTTTATTTTTCAAATTTCTTCTTTTTTTCAAAATTTTACATACATATTACGATATTCGTTGTGCCTTATGCCAAGAGTGCATTTCTCAACTTAATTAGTCCTTTGGACTTGAAGCACCACACTTAGTGACAGAGAAAAGCTGGTACAACGAGCTCCAACGAGGTCATCGATTCTTGTAGGATCCTTCCCACTACAGTCAGTTTTACGTTACCGGAACGAGCCGAATTTACGAGTTACAGTCCAGTGAAGGACTATCACTCCGTGCATGCATAGGGAATGTCTATGCTACAACAACAATAACATACTTGCTGGATATATTTCTTGAAGGCCGCTTAAAAACGATTGTTGTGCTAGAAACAATCGGTGCGTCAACCGATAACGCAAGATTGTCTTGAGACACATCGCGAGATAAGCGCGTGCTTGGGTATTAGTAGGATTTCTGTAGATTTGATTGTCAAAAAGATTTGTTCTCGTTGCAAGCCACATGATCGGGATCCCCTTGATAACCTGCGCTCTACTGCGGGAAGGATGGACTTTGCACCAACTCAGCGAGCGCTGGGCAAGTACACGAACGTGTAAGGTCGCGAAGTCCTTCTGACCACGTTTGGATAGGAGGCGTTCGAGGGATATTCTGAAGATGACAAAATCTCATATCTCGAATTTCGTGAGCACCATCCACGGGGTATACATGCCGTGAGACTCGGAACTACTTCGAGTCCTTTTTGTGTCAGCTGTATGGAGGATAAGGTGGAATCATCTCAGCACCTGCTCTCGCGGGACTAAGATTCAAGCATCTTGGTTCTCACTTCTTTTCTGCGCCTGCTGATATAGCAGGTCTTGATAACAAAAATCTGTTGAACTTCATCAGCAGCATAAAGAGGTTAACACAACCGCAGACTAGTCATCGTTCATCGTCCACAAACACTCAACCTCCCCATCGCTTTCCCTTTCGTCCTTTTTCCTTCACCTCTTTTTCCCCTCTTGCAATGGTATCACAAAGTATGAACCAAACTTCTTTCGTCCAAGTGGGCCCACTCTCTGGCCAACTATCACTACCTAACCTAACCTAAGCCACATGAAATGTTGAAGAAATTCAGCCGCAATGGTTTAAAGCACGTCTATGAGAACAGGACGAATCTTGAAACTACGCATGTGACGAAGACAGAACAGCAATCGATGGCTTATGTGTGCCAAAACGCGCTTAATCCAACAAAAGTTGTTCGCGGAAGAAGCCCCTCAAAGCAAATGATCGCTCGTTTTTTCTAAAAATCTGCTCACAACGCAACTACATCACCAGAGAAACTTAAAAAAGTATATTCTAAGTGCTACACAACCATTTGTTTGCCAGAAGAGTTTGGAGAATTAAGGAAAACCGACCGCCGAGGAGCCTCGGGGGAGCCTGTTATCCCTAGAGGGCGCGTCACTAGATGGCGGACAGGTGAACGCCTTTTAGATAGAGAGTTAGAAGAAAAATTAAATATCTCCCGCTGACCACACAGGTCGGAGGTGTAAACTTCGTTCGAAAAAACTAACACTTCTCTTTGTCTGATTCATCTTTTGAGCTGCGTTCGAAAGCGGTTGAGTTGACTCGATGATCAGAAAGTACCAGGAATGTTTAATTTAAACGAACCGCGCACGTGGGAACCGGTCCATATTTTTTTCCTATATTGGTAGGACTGTTAGACACACATCTGCCACTTTTTAGCGCCATCGGATCATTAGTGTCTGCCTGGTCGGGCGGAAATGTGGGCAAACAATTCTTGGATTTTGCATGATGATAAGGCGCCATCGCACCGAGTCCAAATTGTGCTGGATTATTTGACCAAACACCAAGTAAATACCATCGTACAAACACCGTATTCACCTGATTATGCCCCGTGTGACTTCCTAAGTTGAAGTTACCACTTCGAGGAAGGAGATCTCAGTCAATAGAGGAGATCAAAGAGAATGCAACGAAGGAGCTCAAGGTCATTCCTTCGTCGGCCTATCAGGGGTGCATGGAGGTGCTGAGTTAAACGTTGGCCTATTGGTGTTACTTCAGACGAAGCAGATAAAATAAATTTGCCTGAAATTTAACTCTGTTTTGTTTTATTTAAACATTTCCGGTACTTTCAGATCATAGTGTACTTGGAGGATGCGGCTCGCTACAACAATGGGATATGACAGGCAGAACTGAATGCCCTAAGATGTATTCGCCAGTGCTTTCCCCACTGACGTACGTAGGGTTGCTCAGGGTTGGTAGCCCAGCTGTAAAACCCAAATACCCAAGAAACAGAGAAGGGCCTCGGATATAATGGACAACCGTTGATGATATTTGGCTTTCTTTTTTTTGTAGGAAATTAACTCTCAAAGAAATCCAAAACAAAAAAAAGGCATCGCCGAAGCCGAAACACCTCTCACCAAAACAATGCGAACTCACAGCGGAGAGTTTCTGAGCACTAAAAAGCAGCAATTAATGGATCATTCATCTACCTGACAAACCTGATTTGACATCTAATGATTTCTTTTGGACCCCGAATTTGATCAACCATCAAATGCGATATCAACGCTTTGCAAGGCCTGAAAAAGATATTGAAGCCGTTAAAGCACTCGTTTTGGAGGTATCCACTTCCTTCCACTTTCTCGTGACAAAAGTGCTTTGAAAATTGCTTCAAGCGCATGCAGAAGTGTATTGACTTCCAAGCAGCATATTTTGAAAAACCAAGAAGCCATTTGCATTATTATTTTACTGTATTTTCATTATTGGGTGTAGAATATAAAAGGCAACCCTCGTATATATCAGAAATTTTTTATGATTTTCTGAGTGTGGCTGTAGTGGTTATCGGGCATAAACAGTGATGATTTGTGAAAGCAAATATATATGCAGGAAGAGGCGACCGAAAATGTTTAATTGATAATTTAAATGCAAGGCTAGGGTCACATTTGTTGACTTGATTTATATAATTTAATGTATCTTCATATTAAGGGCGGTTAAGTTTCAAGGGCCGGTATTGATTTTAAATAAAATACATTTTGTTTTAGGAAATTATTATCATTTTTCTTCATTATGAATATTATCATGGCTCAATTACGTATAAAACAAAATATCGGCCAAATGGCCGCCGCAGCTTCGGCGGCACACCTCCATTCGATGGTGCAAATTTTCCATGTCGCTGAGGCATAATTAAGGTTATATGCCGTTAATGTGCCGAATTATCTCATCCTTTATCTCTTGAATTGATGCTGGCTTATCGGCGTACACCTTTTCTTTCAAATTACCCCAAAGAAAGAAGTCCAAGGGTGTCGTTGACATTTAGATGTGGTTCACATTAAACATCGGCCCTTGAAATTTAACCACCCTTTATATGAAAATGAATGTTTGACTGCATGTCATCGATGAACTCAAAAACTACTGGATCGATTATTATAAAAACTGGTATACGTATGTATTTTTCCACGGAGAAGGTTTTTAGAATATGCTCATTGATGCCACTCGCCACCAGGTGGCGCTGCAGAGTAGTAACGCCTGCCCCGTTCAACCGATTGTCATACAAATTAGTATGACCATGTATTTTTACACAGAGGAAACGAATATGAGATGAATCGGTCCAGCAGTTTTTGAGTTCATCGATGGCATACAGACAAACATTCATTTTTATATATCAGATTGGAAATGGACGAATGGAAATTGATGAACCTACACAATGTATCACCCTGCCAGCAAACTTCTGTGAGATCACAGAAAGCATCGACGAATTGGTGCAAAAAGTTTTCCCAAACATTGCACAAAACTACAAAAACCATGAGTGGCTCAGTACGATTGCTATATTAGCAGCCAAAAACACCGATGTCAATACCATCAAATTCACCATTCGGCATGGAATACCCGTTGAAACGACAACATATAAGTCCATCTATGCTGTGGACAATCCAGACGAGGTTGTCAACTATCCAACTGAATGCTTGAATTCGTTTGATTTGCCAGGCATGCCGCCGTACGTTCTTACATTGAAAATCGGCCTACCCATCATTCCTCTTCGAAACATAAATCCACCACGACTTTGCAACGGAACCAAGCTCTCAGTCAAGAAACTGATGAACAATATTATCGAGGCAACAATTTTGTCTGGAAAATTCAAAGGTGAAGACGTACTGTTGCCACGTATCCCAATGATCGCGACAGATATGCCATTCGAATTCAAGCGTTTACAGTTCCCGGTGCGACTCGCTTTCGCAATGACTATTAACAAAGCACTCGGACAATGCTGCTACAATAACAACAGTCGTTACAAGTGTGTGGAATAAATTTAGAGAGTCCATGCTTCTCACATGGACAGATCTATGTGGCTTGCTCACATGTCGGAAAACCTGCTGATTTATTCGTCTATGCACGAGATGGAAAGACAAGAAATATTGTGTATCCCACAGCACTTCAATAAACATCGAATTGAAACTAAACTTTGTAATGTTACAATTTTTCGAAATAAACAAAATCAATTAAATGGTTTAGAATGAATTGAATATTTGTGTACTGATTTTTCTTTAAAGTTATTTTTCTTAAATTTATTTTAGTTGTTGGCGTAGCAACGCGCGCCGGGTACAGCTAGTAATAAATAAAGGGCGGTTAAGTTTCAAGGGCCGGTTTTGATTTTGAATAAAATACAAGTTTTTTAAGAAATTATTGTAATTTCTCTTTATTATGATAATATTAGTATAGCTCAATTACATATGGAACAAATCGGCGGCACACTTCCATCCGATGATCTAAATTTTCGATGACGCTGAGGCCTAATTGAGGTTTTATGCCATTAATGTGAAGATTTATCTCATCCTTTAGCTCTTGAACTGTTGTTGGCTTATCGACGTACACCTTTTCTTTCAAATAACTCCAAAGACAGAAGTCCAACGATGTCAAATCACATGATCTTGGCGGCCAATTGACATCGCCGCGATGTGAGATTATTCGGCCATCAGAATTTTCGTGCAAAAGGGCAATTGTTTTGTTAGCTGTGTGACAAGGGGCAACGTCCTGTTGAAACCACATATCGTCCACATCCATATCTTTCAGTTCGGGCCATAAAAAGTTCGTTATCATCTTACGATAGCGAACACTATTCACAATAACTGCCTAGCCGACCTCATTTTGGAAAAAATACGTCCCAATGATGCCGCCGGCCCATAAACCGCACCAAACAGTCACGCTTTGTGGGTGCATTGGTTTTTCGGCAAACGCTCTTGGATTATGATTCGCCCAAATGCGGCAGTTCTGCTTATTGACGAATCCACTGAGGTGAAAATGTGCCTCATCACTGAATGATGATTTACTTCACGAAGTGCGAGATATGCATTTTGCTGGGAACGCCCGTTTTCATAATAAGCCTGAATAACTTTAACGCGTTGCTCGATTGAGTATCTTTTCATGGTTCAAAATGAATTAGTCTGAAATTAAAATATGTCAAATGAAATGCAGAAAAAAGCTTGACGTTTAGGCGTGGTTCACATTCAACATCGGCCCTTGAAATTTAACCACCCGTAATCAAATTTTTGGAAGTAAAATCAAAATTGCAAATTTGTGCGCTACAAGAAATAGCGTCGCCGATAAATGAATCCATAAACAGATAAGCAAGGCAAAATGGAATTAGAGTAAATGGAAGCGAGAGCAAACGAATTAGCTTGAACAGTGGCAATGCTGTCTTTTTATTAAAATTTTTTTTTATTAATGATTCTTGTTCACTTTTTAGAAGCCTTGCACAATTGGACAACCTTATATTATATATAAAAGAATACCACACTGCCACATATTCGTATAAACCCATCAGCTTGCACAGCAGCGCTTCTGAGCACGCAAAAGATCGACTTCGTGGATCGACTGTCTTACAGCCCTAAACTGTCATGATTATTTTACTGTGTTTTCCTTAATAGGCGCAAAATCTAAACAGCCATTCATCGTGCAAAATCAATCGAATTAAACTACTTTCCGTCTATCGACTGCACTTTAAACTCAACAATTTTGTGCGAATTTTGTAGCAAGAAAATTTCAATTTGCTCAAATGTTGTTGGCATTTCCACTCATTTAGTCAACTTATTAAGTGAAAGCAAATCGATTTCATTTTAAATGCTTTAAATGCCATCAAGCAACATAATAGATGAGACGAGGTGTGATAACTGCACATTTAATTAACCCAAAACTGTAAATTCAAACATAATTAATAAAGCAAATCAAACACAAACGCACGCGCGCACATTTATGACAAATGTCAGAAAATATGACAGTCAGATGTGTCTATGGCACTATCGACATGAATATGAAATATCTATTATGCAAATCCTCCAATTTGTACATTTGTATGTATAAGTAAGCCTGCACACATATACATGAGCATACAGACATATATTAGGTAGATATTTTGAGGCTTAAGGGGCAATCACACTTGACAAGGAACGGAATTTTTCAACTAATTTTGATGTCACTTTCATGTATGAGCAATCGAAAGATGGTTTCAGAAAGTTTTTTTTTTCAAATTCTGTGCAATCATTTTCAAAAATGAGATTCGCACGAAGTGACTGCAATTATTCGAAAGGAAAGCAATTTAGCAAGTTACTTTCAACTTGCTAGATTTTCACTGCAAGTAGTAAGTTTTCCTTATTCTGTAAATTACTACTGAACTATCCGCACTTTACCAGGTGTGTATAACTTATTGTAAATTTCCACAAGCTGGTCCAACAACTCACTGATTGTATATTTGAAAAATTCATATGAAGTCCTGTCAAGCCGAGGCGTCTTATTTGTTCGAAAGTAAAGACTTTTAGGAATATATGGTCAAATTTTTGGAAAGATATTCCCAGCATTTTCGATTCTACAGCCGCTAAGATTCAGATTAGTCACGCAGCGGCATCAATGGTCGCATTATCCGCTCTCAAAACATTAAACTCAATTATCTCAAAACTACTTTTTTCTGCCTGGTGTTGTCAAAAAAAAAACTATTCAACCGAATCGTCTGAAATTTTAATATGTTGCTCACAACATCTATGGCTATCGCCCGTACTACGAGTAGAATTATATTATAATTTCAACTATTTCGTATTTTTTTGATTAAAAAACTGAAAAAACCGAATTTTAGAGTGTCAAATTCAAAACCGCGCCATTTTGTCATAGTTTTTTTTTTTTATTCTAGTAAGGGACATACTAATTAATAATTTTTTTGGTTTTTGTGTTTCATATAAATAGAAGAGCCAAAATGGGCAACACCGTCCTGGTCCAATTTTTCGGGAGGGTCAACTTCAGCGCCATTTTTTAAATTATTGAAAATAAAAATAAAAATTTTTTTTTTCTTTTTTATTTTTTTACACACTAAAATGAAAAAAAAAAATTAAAAAAAATAATTGGAAAAACAACAATTTTCAAAAAAAATTAAAAATATATTTCATATTTTCAAAATTTAAAAAAAAAAGTTGTGAAAAAAAACATATTTTTTTGTATTATTTTTTTCAAATTTTTATTTTTCACAATTTGTTTTTCCAAACTTTTATTCCACAAATTTTTTTTTTCAAAAATTTTGAATACATGAAAAACCTTTTGAATTTTTTTTAAACTTTTTCCCCAAATTTTTTTTGAAATATTTTTTTTTCAAATTTTTTGGTTTTTTTATTTTTTACGAAAAAGAAAATAATATACATTTTTTTTAATATTTTTTCCACAATTTCTTTTTTCAAAAATTTTTTTTTTCAAGTTTTTATTTGTCAAAATTTTTTATAAAATTTTTATTCCACAATTTTTTTCACAAATTTTGAAAAAATAAAAAATATTTTTAATTTTTTTTTAATTGTTTTCCCAATTTTTTTTTTCACAAGTTTTGCTATATTTCATTTTTTACGCAAAAGAAAAGAAACATTTTTTTTATATTTTTCTTTTTTATTTTTTCCCAATTTTTTGTTTTTCTAATTTCTTTCAAAATTGTTGTTTTTTTTCATTTTTTTACGGAAAAGAAAAGAAAATAAATTTTTTTGATATATTTCTCAATTTTTTTTTCAGTTTTTTTTTAATTTTTCTTTTTAAAATTTTTTTTTCCAAATTTTTATTCCGCAATTTTTTTTTCAAAAATTTTGGTAATATGAAAAACATTTTAAATTTTTTTTTCATTTTTTTACGAAAAAGAAAAAAAATTTTTTTCATATATTTTTTAATTTTTTTTGTTTTACATTTTATTTTTAAAATTTTTTTTTTAATTTGTTTCCAAATTGTTATTTTCCAAAATTTTGTTTTTTAATTTATTTTTTTTTTCGTTTTTTTACGAAACAGAAAATAAGAAAGGTTTTTTTCATACTTTTTTTGTAATAATTTTTCGAAATTTCTTTTTTTTTAATTTTTTTCAACAATTGATTTTTTTTAAATTTTGTTTCAAATTTTTTTTCCAAATTTTTATTCCACAATTTTTTTTCAAAAATTTTGATAATAAACAACAAACATTTTTAATTTATTTTTTCATTTTTGTTTTTTTCTCATTTTTTTAGGAAAAAGAAAAAAAATTTTTTTTTCATAGGTATATTTTTTAATTTTTTTTTGTTTTAAATTTTATTTTTCAAAATTTTTTTTTAATTTGATTCCAAATTGTTATTTTTCAAAATTTTGTTTTTTAATGTTTTTGTTTTTTTTTCGTTTTTTTACGAAACAGAAAATAAGATAAGTTTTTTTCATATTTTTTCTTTGTAATAATTTTTCAAAATTTCTTTTTTTTTAATTTTTTCAACAATTATTTTTTTAAATTTTGTTTCAAATTTTTTTTTCCAAATTTTTATTCCACAATGTTTTTCACAAATTTTGAAAATATGACAAGCATTTTTCATTTTTTTTTAATAGTTTTTCCAATTTTTTTTAATTTTTTTAATTTTTTTATGAAAAAGAAAAGAAAATATTGTTTTTTGAAATTTTTTTTTGTTTATCAATTTTTTGTTTTTTTTTGTTGTTTTTTCAAAATTTTTGTTTTTTTTATTTTTTTAGGAAAAAGAAAATAAAATAAATTTTTTTGGTTTTTGTTTTGTTTTTAATTTTTTTTTTTCAAAATTTCATTTTGCACATGTTTTTTCAATATTTTTTCTAAATATTTTTTTTTAATTTTTATTTTTCACAATTTTTTGTTCCAAATTTATATTCCGCAATTTTTGTTTTCAAAAATTTTGAAAATATGAAAAACATTTTTAATTTTTTTTAAATTTTTTTTTTTCATTTTTTTACGAAAAAGAAAAAGCATTTTTTTGGTATTTTTTTTTGTTTTAAATTTTATTTAAAAAAAAATTGTTTTTTCAAACATTTTTTTTTCAAATTTTTATTTTTCAAAATTTTTGATTTTTATTTTAATATGTAAAGGAAGTTAAATAAAATTGCTAAAAAATTTAATTATCATCTTTCATTTTTTTATTGTAAAATAAAATGCCGGAAAACATGCTACATTTTCGAGCTCTAGACCACCGGTACCCCTTAATTATTTAAACTATTTCGTCTGCAATGCTTCGGTAGTCCAAAAAACTATTTTTTACTTCCAGTGCAGCATAAAAAAAAATTTGCTGTCTGGGTTAAAAGTATTTTGAAATATTCCCTTAACAAACCTTGATTTATATTCGAACCAAAATTAGTTTGTTGACCTCTTATCTCTTTTACTAGAGCCCACCAATCATTACTCAATTTCCTCACACTAGTTTTCCTTGCTTTCTTAACAAATTGTTTGTTTGCTGCCAGATATTTTTCTCTTTCAGACTGTAACTGTGTTTCATTGTACTCTTCGAGTGCTTTGAACGAAATTTTCGGAACTTTTCGCATCGCATGTGAAACCAAATCTTTTTTTTTGTGTACAGTTTTATTTTTTTCATGTCAACCTGGTACGAAATCATTGCTTATTTTTATAATATCATCTAAATCTATTTCTTTCTTTAGCATTTTCATATTTTGCAAATTTTTGTTTAAATATTCTTTGTTCCTTACTGCCGCCGAATTATTCTAAACCATTTTTGTTATTATATTGCATTTTTAATTTTTTTCGCAGTCCTTCAAATTTAAACATAAAGTTACCGGCTTATGATTTGGCCAGATATTTTGCTCAACCGTGAAACACACTACGACAGCTTACCGCTTTCCAGCCTGCTCTTATACTGAAAAATGACTATATTATTTTATTACGAGTTAATAATTCGAAAGGCATAAGAATGTCTACTCCCTCATTTATTTGTTAAAAGCAGAAGCTTCCAGAAACGGACCAAAAAAGACAAATCAAGTGCAACTATTCAGAGGTGTTTCAAATCGCACCCAGCACAACTTCGTCATCATCTCTTTCCCTAAACTGAAGTAGCGCTGGGCATTTATAGTGGGATTACGATTTATGTGCACACAAAAATTTAGTTCCATTTTCAATTCGCTTAAACTAATCTACGAAAAAAAGGCCGGTGGCACCAAAATGTCTGTGGCCAAGTTATTAGAAATTACTTTGCTATCCGAGCGCATAGAAATCGAAGCTTACAATCGAACTTTTTGCGTACTACCCAAATGTACATACATACATTAATATTTTTACATAGCTCTAATTGGTTACTCTACTAGCTGGAAGTTGCTGACAGGAATGTTCCGGGACTTTACAACGGCCACACATTCGAAAGCTTTGTTCTAAATGAAATTTCAATAATTACAAACTGCCTGCTGTCATAGCCAATTACTCAATGTGAACTGAAAAAGTTTTCAAACTTTTTTTCACGCTCCAGGTATAGCTGCGCGTTTTTGTGGAATACTGTGAATAAAAAAATGTAAAGTTATGAACTCATACTCGCACATATCTGGAGATTTTTTTGCCCGAATCGGCACATATACGAAACATACGTAAAAGTTCGATTGGCTTTTTTTTATTTTTATAAGTAACTAAGTGTAAGTGGCGGCCGCCGTAGCCGAATGGTTTGGTGCATGACTATCATTTGGGAATTCAGAAGGAACGTAGGTTCGAATATCGGTGAATCACCAAAATTAAGAAATTAATAGCGGTCGCCCCTCGGCAAACCTCCGAGTGCATTTCTGCCATGAAAATGCTCCTCATAAAAAAAATATCTGCCTCTCGGAGTCGGCTTGAAACTGCAGGTCCCTCCATTTTATAGTATAGTATAGTATATAAGGGTAAGTAAAAAAATTAGTGGGTGAAAAGGTAGTGTTGCAAAATGAAAATATTAGGTTGGGGAATAAGTTCGTAGCGTTTTTACTGAAGCCGTTCATTTAAACAAAAAACAATAATTATATCAATAAGTTAACCAATTAAATATTCACCACTGCTGTTTACAACGTCTTCCCACACTCGACCAATTTGTTAATGCAGTTCCGCCAAAAATCGCCTGGTCGAAGTTAACGCCGTTCATATGGTTTGTCAGGGACCGGAAAAGAGAGATATCGGTTCGTGAAAAGTCCGAAGAATTCGGCGGATGCTGAAGGAGCTGCCATTCGAGCTCTTGGAGTGCAGCTTTAACGACATGTGCAACACGGAGAATGGCGTTGTTGTAAAGGAGTATCACCAGTGAGATACGACCAAAGGTTTTCCCTTAACAGACTATCAACCCATCTCGTCTGGGCTCAAGGAAACTTTTACCACGCAGTTCATATCAGGTGAGTCCATAAGTTCGTGCGTTTTTTAAAGATGGCTTTAAAATTAATAAAAAAGATCTTTAAAGTATTTATTAAGCAATAATATATTTTCCTTCATTATTGACAATGTCTTCCCAAAGTTTAGGTAAATGTTTAATTCCCTGCTCAAAAAACTGTTTGTCCTTGGAGCCAAAATACGCTTCGATATCCCTTTTTATAGCTTCTTTTGAGGAGTAGTATGGGATCCAAGTCTACGAAAAAGGTGATAATCACAAGGTGCAATATCCGGAGAGTATGGTGGATGCGGCATTAGCTCCCATCCGAGCTCGTTCAGCTTGCCTAATGTTTGCCCTGCGGTATGGGGTCTTGCGTTGTCGTGGTTAAACAAAACTTTGCGTCTATTCACTAAAGACGGTCGATTTTTGTTAAGTGCCTCATTCAGGTTTGATAGCTAAAAAAAATAAATAATTGGCGCGTACACTTCTGTTAGGTGCTTGGCCGAGCTCCTCCTCCTATTTGTGGTGTGCGTCTTGATGTTGTTCCACAAATGGAGGGACCTACAGTTTCAAGCCGACTCCGAACGGCAAATATTTTTATAAGGAGCTTTTTCATGGCAGAAATACACTCGGAGGTTTGCCATTGCCTGCCGAGGGGTGACCGCTATTAGAAAAATGTTTTTTTTTTTTTAATTTTGCTTTCACCGAGATTCGAACCGACGATCTCTCTGTGAACTCCGAATGGTAATCACGCACCAACCCATTCGGCTACGGCGGCCGCGCCTTGATAGCTGATGGGAATAATAATCAGCAGTTATCGTCTGGTTTGTTACCAGAAGCTCATACTAAACAATACCGGCCATATCCCACCAAATAGACAGGAGAATCGTCTTGGGGTGAAGGCCATCTCTAGGCGTCGGCTCTGGTGTTTCATCTTTATCTAACCATTAGCGTTTGCGAACTGGATTATTTTTCAGCACCAGTAATGAAACGGACCAAAAAACTTTCATTTTCAAGCGGTTGCAGCAGCTGAGAACACATATTGCCTCTGCTGAAGGTTGGCGACGGAACGTCTATGCGAAACCCATTTTTCCAGCTTTAACACCTTTCTCAACTGAACCAGGTGCCTGCGAACTGTTCCATGCGATGAATTTAACCTCTGAGCTATCATATCGACTATCAAATTTGGCTCAGCTTCCACGAGTTCGAGCAAGACGTCGGAGTTAAAGACTTCAGGACGACCAGTGCGCGGGGCATCCTCCACGTCTCAGTTACCACTTCGGAATTTTGAAAACCACTTTTGCGCAGTCCTTACACTCACGGTATCCTCTCCGTGAACAGTGTTTATTTCTGCACCAGCAGTTGTTGCATTTTTACGACTTTAATCACTTGTTGAATGCACAGAATATCAAAGAAAATATAAATAGTTCCATTATATTCCCCCAATAATTT
>JAYXIM010055845.1:0-41904 GCA_037575425.1 Anastrepha fraterculus | reverse complement strand
TTAATGGGGAAGTCGCTGCCCTACTAGTTGTTGTCCTCGCGTACTCGGGCTACTTTCTTTTTTCTATAAATTATTTTGCTTTAGCTGTAATCCAATTTATATAATATATAAGCAAGCATCAATAGTAATTATTTTGATTAGAAAAATAATGAATATCACTGTGAGAAGCTTAATTTATCGCCAAAGCCATTTGTATGCATATTCGAATATTTTGGCAATAAATTCTATCTTAAGATAAAAGGCTTTTTTATATTATAAGGAAAGCAAAACGCATAAAATTCGAACAATTGTCCAAAAATACGAGTATTACGACATCCATCTTCCAACATAAATTAGACCTATTGGTGCGGAACAAAAACCATATGCAAACGACGCAGGAAGCAAAACCTAAGACTTATTGTTATAATATTTCAAATCAATACAATCAATTGCCACTTATTGCCTGCTCATCTCTTCATTCTCTCATGGCACACGCACACACACACACACACAAATAGTTACCTATTACACAGTGCCTAATATAATTTCATTACCGAAAACAATTTATGAAAGCTACATAGCAGCATCGTTAAGATTTTATTGCTACATATAATCAGCGTTGCAGATGTCCTTGGCTTGCTCTGGTAGTCATTACCCACCGTAAGTGGTCGCTGGCTGCGGAGTAGCCACTGGGCAATGTCTCCATCTACTTTGCCATACAATTTTTTGTATATTCACGATTTTCCTGTTCCCATTCTCTGGTTCTCTTCCTTGTTTCACTTCTCCATTCGTCACTCCGATTATCCCTGCAATTGGTATTTAACAGCCAGTGAGGGAGGCTAAATTGCCATTTACATTCCTGCAATGTTAAGTCGCTCAAAGGCAACAACAACAAGAATGGATCAACGACGATTGTCGATTTATTTATGATTTGATATTAAATTACTTCCTTTTATGAAAATTTTTGTAATTGCACAACGTTTAGCGTTGTTTTTTCTGCTGCTTCCATTGAATGTGTGTGTGTGTGTGTTTTTTTTTTTTTTTGTCACAAGAATTTAGGCATTTCATTTTTTTTCCTACCAATTTTAAGGTAGGCATTCGATTTTAATTTATTTTTGAGAGCTTTATTATTGCCATGGGATGAAGAGGCTCCACGCTGAAACTACCCCATCAACATCATCCCCACCCATCACGTTGCAACGTGGCGTGTGTTTAAAGCTTCCTTCAGAATGCTCCTCCGCGCTTTCCTCAATCTTGAGCTTTTGTTTCGCAGTTACGAATTTCCAAATCTTTGAGATCGTTTTCCACTACCTCTATCTATCGCGGCCCCAATCTGTCTTTGACCTTCGCGCCCATTATCTTCCCTGTCATGACTTTCTTTACGTTACAGCCATACGGGTAATATGACCAAGCGATCTATGCGCTGTACTTCAACAAATCACACAAATGTCTCGTTCTGAGTAAGATCATTCAGTTCCGAGCTATACCGGATTGTATCAGAACCATCATCCATTCTTATTGAGCCAAAAATATTTCCCAAAATTTTTCGCTCCATGTTAGCAATCTGTGCGCAGTCAGCAAACGCCATCCATATATTAAGATTCATCGATCCCTGATTGCAGCAATTGAATCACCGCTCCATGTGAACACAACTACCAGATATTTAAAACGTTGCACTGCTTCAAAAGTATTGGCTCCCACAGGAAGTTTTTTTTACCTGCGTAAGTTGCCTCATTGAAATCATTCGTATTCCTCGAGAGAGTAGCGATGTCATCAGCGTAAGCATACATTTGGGTTGGTTTAAATGTTCGGTTGAGGAATAAGTTTGAAAAGATGGTAATCGGCCGGTGAAAGGTCTGAAGAATACGGCGGATGCTGAAGGACCTCCCATTTGTGCTCGTGGAGTGAGGTTTTGACGACTTATGCAGCATGGGGCTTAGCGTTGCGGTGAAGGAGTATATCTTGACTGTGGCGATCAGGTCTTTTCAGTCAAATAGCCTCATTCACACGAAGTAGCTAGGCAGTGTAGAGATCTGTTGTTGGGCGTGGCTTTCTTTTTGAGCATTTCCCAATGCACCATGCCCTCCCAGTCCCACCAAACACATATCATGATCTTCTTTGGGGAAGATCTGGCTTGGCTCTCGACTTTGGCGTATCTCCTAGAGCCACATACTCCTTTCTTTGATTCATATCAATATATTGACACCATTTCTCATCTCCCGTGCGTGCTTCTCGATGACGGGCAAGATGCTGAGAAGCAATTTGAAGGTGACTTTCTTTGTGTTTTTCGTTGGACTCGTGAGGCACCCTGGCTCCTAATTTTTCAGTAAATCCCCTTGAATGATCGCAGTTCAGTTCTTCCGTCAAATCACGACAGGTATGGCGTCTGTTCACCTTCAAAAGAGATTTGAGACATTCTTTATTGAATTCAGAAGGCATTCCGCTGCGGGACGTGTCATCGACGTCAAACCCGCAATTTTTAAGCTTTGCAAACCATTTCTGTGCTGTAGACTCGTTAGAACACATATTAATATCAAAAGTATAGGTTCAATATGGATGGGATTCCAGGAAAAAACAAGCCACCATGGAGATGACAAACCATGCAGCAGTGGCAAGGCCGATGGAAGACTGAATCGAGTGGCAGATGGACGGCAAAGTTGATTCCTACAATAGGCAAATGAGTTCAAAGGAATTTCGGGGAAAATAGGCTATTTCCTGACTCAGTTCCTCTCGGGCCATAAATACTACCGGAAATATCTATACCGCATGGATAAGGTAAGCCACTCCAGGTGCATATACAGCTAGTGATGGTGTCGATCACACGTTCCTTAGTTGCTGCAGATGGCTCGTGGAAAAAGATGATCTGAGGAAGCAGATTGGAGACATCGCGCCAACCAATGCGATCGGCAAGGTACTTGAGTCCGAAGATAACTGGAATACGGTTGAAAGGTACATTGAAGGCGTATTACAAAGAAAAAAGATAGACCGCGACGCAGTGCAACAAAGTAAAGCCTCACCGGCAAAGACATAAGAAGACGAGCCTATAGCGGGAAGCTGGCTACAAGCCAGTCCATTTCATGGACGTCGTTCTGGACTATCCCGAAGTAATGCTGAAAGTAGTCCCGAGAAGGCAGTCTCCTCGGAAGAGAAGGAGGGCTTGTTTTAGTGGCTACATAACTCGATGCTGTAATAACTGCTCTTCACTTGCTGGGCAGAGTGCACTGTCTGAGATGCCTGCCTTTTCCATATGCTTCGCCCATGGAAAATGGTTTATCATCAGACCACCCAGCTGCCTATAGCCCCTTCTGCTTAATGACAAGAGAATCTGTGACAGCTGGTCTGGACATGACATCATCAGTTTTGTCCAGCTGCAGCCTCTCTCAGCATGCCAAACGCGCTTGTGAGTTGAAGTAACCCATTTTCTAACCGTGGATTTGGTGGCTGCAGAAGGCAGGCCCATTCAAGCTAAAGAGTCAGAGATCTCGTCACCCGCGATACCCACGTGTCCCGGGAGCTATGTTAGCATCAGGATATTACGTCTACCGACATAATTCCGCCTGGATTTGCAGGACTCCACTACGCTTGAAGTGGTTGTCTATGGCCATGAGCGCAGATTTTCTGTCGCTCCAGATAAATTCGGATCTGCTTCTTTACCTGTTTTCCTCACCAAAGTTCATTGCTTCTTGAATAGCATACACCTGCGCTTGAAACACAGATGAGTACATTTCAAGCGCAAAGTGTAATTTTGTCCCGCTGGATTCCACTTAAACACCAGAGCCGGAACCGTGCTCGGTCTTGGAACCATCCGTGAAAATGCGAAAACAGTGTTTGTCGGGCTCATTTTCAGAGATTGATCACAATTGAGCTTCTGGCAGCACCACACTGTATCTTTTTTCAGTTACGACTCAGATCATATGGAGTAAAAGGGCATGGAGAGGATCATTGGATTGAAATCCATACCTTCTCTGTCGTTAAATGCCAAACAGGGGCCGTACCAATTCCCATTGTGTTTCAGCCTGCGGTTGGCCTTTAAGGCCTCTCCTTGGATGAAAACATCAAGTGGTGGTAGACTAGTCAGAGTATCTAATGCCTGACCTGAAGTAGTCGCAAAAGCTCCAGTGCAACAGACGACCACAGTGCGTTGTAGGCTCGATAAGGTCTTCCTGACTCCCACGAGAGAGAGTCTACTCAACCAGATCACTGATGCATAGGTGATAGTAGGTCTTATCATAGCTGTGTAGATCCATAGGATCTGGCTAGGAGAAAGACCCCACGTTTTCCCAAAGACTCCCTCGCACTGCCAGAAGACTGTGAGTACTTTGGATGTCTTTGTTTCAATGTGTGGCTTCCAAAGGAGTTTACTTTACTCCCAGATATTTGATTACTTTGGATAGCTGAATTGTGACTCCTTTTAGCTTAGGCAGAACGACTCCATCAGGCTTCCTCCTTCTGGTAAGGAGGGCAATACCAGTGTTGGTATGGTTCGCCGATAGTCCATTCGCACAGCACCAAGTATCAATCATTTCCAGAGTTTTCTGCACTTTTCTACAGATGTTCACAAGCAAATGGCCCGTTAACAAACAGGCAACGTCATCCTCATATGCCTGTGCATAGACTCCAGCATCATTTAAGGTGGTGAGTAGTGGATCGATCACCATGCACCAGAGCAGGGGAGATGGCACACCGCCTTCGGGGTAGTCTCTATTAGCCCCGGATAACACCAGCAGACGCAGTAAATGACGGCTGCTGTAACTGCGAAAGCATTTTGAACTCAGACTCACAAACCAAAAAAAAACAAAAAACTTTGCGAAATATAAAAAAGCTCCACTTTTATGTTTTGCAAGTATAGACAGCTTGTACAGGGTTTGATTGAAAAGTAATGAGCCTTCCCGCGCGGAGCGTCTTCTACTAGAAACCGGTCCCAGTTCGCTGGCAACAGTGGTGCAGTCAACATCGCTCCGCGCGTGAAAGCTGTTCTAAAAGTGTGTTAGGATTTTGCAGTGGCGAAAATGCAGCGATCGTTTGAGCAACGTTACTCGATCAAATTTTGTGTAAAGCTAAACAAAACGAGTACCGAAACCATTGGGCTACTCAAGTAGGCTTACGGGGACCAATCTCTGTCCAGTGCCCAGGTAAAACGGTGGCACAAGTCGTTCAAGGAAGGCCGAGAGGACGTCGAAGACGAACAGCGATCTGGAAGCCCTTCGACGACGCAAACAGACGAAGATTTGAACCGGGTTCGTGAATTTTTGAACATTGACCGTCGTGCGAGTCTAAGTGAGATCAGTGAAGAGTTTAATTTAACTTATTACAATGTGCGCGAAAACGTGACCGGAAAACTTGAAATGCGCAAAGTGTGGAAAAGAGTCGTGAAGTATTAGAAAGTGATGAACAGGATAATACATTAGACAATTGTATCACAGGAGATGAAACCTGGTGCTTTGAGTACGATCCTGAGGGCAAGGAGAAGTGTTTCGACTCCATCGAAGCGATCCAAAAAACTGTGACAGCCGAATTGAATGCGATTTCGGCGGATGAGTTTAAAAAATGTTTCCTGCAGAGGAAGGACCGCTACCACCTGTATTACCTATACCTGTATTATAACATTCAAGTGAAGTAGAAATGACCCACTTATTCAGCTGCATTCACATTTATTGCGCGTTTACTCAACTTACTATAAGATTTGATTAATTGGCACAGTTAATTACGTAAGCGTTACGGTTACTCCCAATCGCATTGAAATCAGCATACAGTGGAAGTCAAAGCAACTCCTCATCACAAAGTGTGTGGCTACAAAAACAGAATTTACCAAAGCAGCTACAGACACACACACACGCACACGTACACATCCGAGTGTGTTCGCAAATGAGCTAAGCATATATTTATTAGGTCAATTTGTATTAACTTTGGACACATGGCCGTTAGCATAAGCCCCCCAATGAATGGACGCTCACTTGTCCGCCTATTTACTACGTAGTAACCAACCTGCCTGTTCTGGGCTCATTCACTCTAATTCTCCAGCTGAACATTGCACTGAATAATATGCATATCAAGAACATTATCTCCAAGTATTCGCACTAATTGAACATGGGCATATGCGTAGCTGTAAGACTCTTAGCGTGTGAATCGCTTGAGCCAATCCTCCTGATATACTGTAATTAGTTGCATTTGAAGCTGAGGTATATAGAGTAGTGTTGTTGTTGCTGCTGTGCATCCGTAACTATAGCGAATATATGACGTTTGTAGTTATAGTTGAGAGGCTGGGTGTGGCAAGTGAAAGGCTAATTAATTGCCTGATTGTGCAAGCATACACACACATACAGCTTTGTTCACAATAAGAACACTCATATATGCAGTACCCATATGGGGTAAGGCCCTGATACAAAAAACCTACGCGAAGAAGGCGGAAATAGTTTTTAGACTAAGTGCCCTTAGAGTTGCCTGTGCTTTCAGGACAGTGTCGTTTGAAGCAGTATGTGTCATATTGGGTATCACGCCACCAGACATAATAGCCTCTGAACTGGGTAGAGTCTAAAACAAAGCCAAGAGCCTAAACAGGCGACTAACGACGGCAGAACGTACGGAAGAAAGACGGAGGAGCAGAATTGAGTGGCAAAATCGCTGGGACCTAGCAACAAAAGGGAGGCGGACGTATAAACTGATCAGAAGCGCGCAGGCATGGATTAAGAGAGGACATGGCGGCAATGGTAGAGAGAACGCGGAACATATCTTCTTCCTGACCGAGATATGCATCTGAAAGAATGTCCATTGAAGAAATGTTAGAAGAAGGAATAACCCCAGGCAACATTGTAAATCACATGCAGCAATCGAATTTGGCGCGGGCCAAGATGAGAGAATGGTCAAGAAATGCGTTACAGGAACTGCGGAAAAGGGGCAGGCAAATAATGAAGGGTAGACAGGGACAAAAACATATATGAAGAGCCATACTGGCCAGCTTGGCCCTGCGATGCGATGCTTAAACGGTGGTACCGCAGGGCAAACTAAAGCTACAGAGGCCCGGAGTTAGGGTTTAGTAGGTAGGTGTACTGTTTCGCAAGTCCAGTTTACAAGTAGTAATACTGAATGTGCGTTAGTCCGAATGGGGTGCACCTTAAGCGATCAGTATGCATCGTGCATGCCGTCTCTGCTGACGGTATCTATGTAAGATTCCCCGTTCGGATAAAAACAAAAACAAAAAAACAATAAGAGCAGCGCGTCATATTGCAATGATTTGCCTACTTATTTAATGCTTCCTTAATTTTTTATTTTTTCTTTTATACAAATGTAGCTTATCTACTATATAATAAAAATCGTATAGATTCAAGTTTCAAACTTTGTGCAAATTAAAAACAAAAATAGCAAAAAAATTTCAACAAAATTTCAAAATTTTCTAACAGAATTAATAGAAAAAATTTCTAGCACGCAGTTTTATACCGTCTTGAGGGGTACCTCTTCTAACGTATGGGTAAAATCGCAACTGTTTTCCTACCGGACATTTTTGCCATCCTGAAAGTAGCCGAAAGGATAATCGAGAGGAGATGCAGCGGGAGACCGATTGGAGTTTTCAGTGACAGTCAGGCAGCTCTGAAGGCCCAAGAGATGCAAACCTCAAAGATTGATCAAGAATGTAAGAAGAAGCTTAAGGTTTTTACTTATAAGGGTTCCAGGACACTCCGGTGTTCAAGGAAATGAAATTGTCGATGAATTGTCCACATGTGGATCAGCGGTTCCCCCACAAGCGCCAGAACCAATGATCGAAATCGGTTCCGCAGGAATCTTTAATTGGATCAGCGATTGCTATGCAATTTACATAAAGAGCGATGGTCCGGTCTAGAACGCTGCAGAGCTGCAAAGTGTTTTGTGATAAGTCCGAATAGAAAACTAGCAAACTTTCTACTAGGAAAAACGTTCGGTTAATGGTCGATGGTATTATTATAGGACACAACCCCCCATGGGTCAGCATATGACCACCATTGGAATCATTGAGGACCCGATGCGCCTGTCTTGCTTGAAGGAGACGGATAGCACTGCGCACTTTCTCTGTGAGTGTCCTGCCTTTGCTAGAAAAAGACTACGAGTTTTGGGTTCCGATGTCGTCAGAAAAAGTAATATTCGTTCACTAAAACTGGAGGACATTTCGAGATTTACCAAATAATATGGAAAATTCTCATAGAACTAACTACTTCTGATTTTTACCGAAGATTTACAGATTTAGCGCAGAATGTGGAAAATTCTCACAGGCCTAACTACCTCTGTCTCTGTCTCTGTCTCTGTCTCTGTCTCTGTCTCTGTCTCTGTCTCTGTCTCTGTCTCTGTCTCTGTCTCTGTCTCTGTCTCTGTCTCTGTCTCGATCTCGATCTCTGTCTCTGTCTCGATCTCTGTCTCTGTCTCTGTCTCTGTCTCTGTCTCTGTCTCTGTCTCTGTCTCTGTCTCTGTCTCTGTCTCTGTCTCTGTCTCTGTCTCTGTCTCTGTCTCTGTCTCTGTCTCTGTCTCTGTCTCTGTCTCTGTCTCTGTCTCTGTCTCTGTCTCTGTCTCTGTCTCTGTCTCTGTCTCTGTCTCTGTCTCTGTCTCTGTCTCTGTCTCTGTCTCTGTCTCTGTCTCTGTCTCTGTCTCTGTCTCTGTCTCTGGCTCTGTCTCTGTCTCTGTCTCTGTCTCTGTCTCTGTCTCTGTCTCTGTCTCTGTCTCTGTCTCTGTCTCTGTCTCCGTCTCTGTCGCTGTCTCCGTCTCTGTCTCTGTCTCTGTCTCTGTTTCTGTCTCTGTCTCTGTCTCTGTCTCTGTCTCTGTCTCTGTCTCTGTCTCTGTCTCTGTCTCTGTCTCTGTCTCTGTCTCTGTCTCTGTCTCTGTCTCTGTCTCTGTCTCTGTCTCTGTCTCCGTCTCTGTCTCTGTCTCCGTCTCTGTCTCTGTCTCTGTCTCTGTCTCTGTCTCTGTCTCTGTCTCTGTCTCTGTCGCTGTCTCCGTCTCTGTCTCTGTCTCGGTCTCGGTCTCTGTCTCTGTTTCTTCTTTACCTCTCTTTCTCTGATACTTTTCTGCTTTCCTCCTTGACTATATACCCTTTTCAGAGCTCTAAATACAATGGGCTTTTTAGTCTGAGTATTTTAGGAGCCACCAAATCTCTTGGCTCTCCTTGGCTTGATCAATTCAAATTTTAATTTTCAGCGGACGACGCCATTGAGTTAAGCCTCATTTAAATGAAATTAAATTTTTCTGGGAACGGGTTCAAGGCAAAAGACAACTGTTAGCTTTTAATTATCGCCCATATATACACATAAGTATGTTACAGTTACTTATGTATTTTATCATTTTTTAATAACTTGACTGACATGTCAGACTACTCGCTTTCCTTTTTATATTTGTAAGAAATGGATGTCACCGCTTATTTGCAATTACCTTTCAGAAAAACCAACTAAGTAACAATGAGAAATAATACGCTTGTGTTAACGCATACACTTATATATGCACACACAAGAATGTTTGTGTGAGAATATCCTTCCCATTGTAATTAAGTAGCTGCTGATGAATTAAGAGGGCAACTGAATTGGAAAGTGCAAGCAAAACGCCACAGAAACTGGGCGACAAGCAAATACGTAACTTAGCCTAGATTCATATACCTTATGCCCACGCACATACATCCGCGTACATAACCACACACAAGCGAATCGACACCCACTCAAATACAATAGCCGCTTACCAATTGCCGAGATAGACAAGCAGCTGGCAAGTAAATAGTTGCTTCACTGCATGCAACATACAAAAAAAAGTGCGGCTCATGCAGAGTATACACCGCACAATAGTGACAAGGAATTAGCAGCGGAAGCAGTACCGTCAATGGCTTCACCTCATTATAATTATACGGGTCAGCGCGCGCGCAGAAGGTAGTGAACACAAATTGGCATACGTAGAATTTTGTAAAGCATTTGTAGTGGATACTCTAAAGTTCGAGCATAGTTTTCATGTTTTTTTAATGCACTTTTTAAATAAAATATTTGTAATTCTCATTTCTAATATAGGCCGACACAATTATTGAATTAAGCATCCAATTATGTACAATCTTCAGGCTTTTGCGGCACAGCATCCGTATCCGAACTCAAAGTAGACACAAGTAAGGTCCGACTTGAAGGTGTAAAAACTACTATTACTTCCCTAATATCTGTCCGGTAAGATCACCTCGTTGCAAACCTATGATCACACCACTTTTTTTTATAAAAATATTTTTTTACCAAAGTATAATTCATACCACCACAAAAGCCTTGTCATGAAAAGCTTCAAGCTTTGTACAGCGCATTTCAAAAATTTCGTCTAAATTCTTTTAAATTTAATCAAAACTTTCTCTCACACGGGGAGACGAACTTATGTTTATGTGATCAACATCCATTGCAAGCATATCTCAACGGTAAAAACCAGTTATTACAAGAGCTGCACCGTCGTATGCATGAATACAAATGCGTGCTTACTTAGTCATTTTGGGCGCACAAAACCTTCAGCCCTATATGGATGTATGTAGGAACATATGTAGTTGATTATAAATGTGTATGTTGTTGTTAAACCCATTTGTATGTTAGCCACGCCATTGCATAATCGGTTTATTGTCTTTGTAGAACCTGTATATCAAATATTCCTTCATTTCTGCCTGAAACTGATTTTCATTTGAATACCAACTATGCAGTACAGTTTCATGAGAACACACAGTGGGCGGACAGGGCGGATGAGTGATAATTGTCGGACTCATTCTAAGTGCAAATAAATATATCTGGGCATACACTATGGAGCAAAAGTGATCACAAAATTACAATTCAGCTGTATTATAATCAATTTCAGCGCTAGGCATGGTTTTTTATTAAAACTGGTACCACCTTTTTTGGAATTAGTGTGTTACAAAATACTAGGAAACAAAAACAACAATTATAATTAGTATAACAGAAGAGTTTGCAAGCAGCGAGCATTTAAGAGCAACATGTAAACACTTTTGCCCTCACTCTATTTCCCCTTATGATTTGGAAGTTAACCGTTAATAACAATACCAAGTTTATTTATTTCGATAGATTTGTATTCGTTACTTCCTTTATTTTTCTGTTGCGTTGTTGTTTTCATTCGTTAAGGTTCATTTTGTGAGTAAAATTTATATTTTGTGAAATTTTTGTGAATTAATAATGAAAAAGTGGTAAAAGCTGGAGAATTAATTTTAGAAGGCAAATAAACGAGACAAATTGCTTCTGAGCTACGGATATCTCAAGCTATGGTGATGAAAATTAAAAAAAAATAAAAATTTGATAGGGCCAAGTGCAAAAAATGGCCGCCTTCGTATCCTATCTGACCAAGATGCAAGGCACATGGCCAGAAGTTTAATGGATGGGAAAACCAAAACAACAAAAATAGCTGCTGAAAGCATAGGAAATAAGGCTACTGCTTGGATCTCGCGTCGGGCACTAAAAAAAGTTGGATGTTTTGCCGCCAAAAAGCCCAAAAGCCAAAACTTTCTGTCAAAAACAGAAAGGTTCGAATGTCATTTGCCTTAGCTCATCAGCAGTGGACTATAGAAGACTGGAAACGAGTGATATGGTCTGATGAATGCAAAATTAATCGGATTAACTCAGATGGCATACGATATTTTTGGGCTGACATAGGAAGATCCACCCAGAGTCATCAGGTAATAGAAACGGTTAAACATGGCGGCGGATCACTGATGGTCTAGGGATGTTTTTCCTATTTCGGAGTAGGACCGTTAGAGCTTATTAGAGGAATCATGATGAAAGAGGTGTATCATCAAATTCTTCAGGAAAATATGTCGGTAGCTTTGGGTCAAATGGAATTTCCAGAGAATGAAGTAATTTTCCAACAGGACAATGACCCCAAGCATTCCTCAAAGCTCGTCCGAAATTTTCTAAAAACCCAGTATTATGAGACCATTGAGTGGCCATCTCAAAGCCCTGACCCTAATCCTATAGAAAACCAGTGGTCTATAGTGAAACGACGGTTAGGTAACTTTGATGAGGCCCCAAATAGCGTTCATGAACTTTGGGAAAGAGTTCAAATAAGTTGGGAAGAAATACCGGTAGGAACGTGTCAAAACTTAATAGCAAGCATGCCGAAACGTGTGAGTGCAACAATAAAGGCAAAAGGAGGAATAAGGAGTTATTAAAATTGTAACTATGTATATTTAAATTTGAATTTTTATAGGTTTGGTTAGGTTAGGTTTGGTGGAAATGGTTGCCCAGGGAGAGGGCAGACTTGGACGAAACCCAAATTCGTTCTTTGTGATACCCTCGCAAAGTAAAAAAGCAGGAGCATGAAACTAATGGGAAGGAAGGAGGAGGTGAGTTTTGTATTTGTGTATGAGGACCGAAGGATGATTGAGTTACTGTGTGCTAAGCGCTTCATGTCTAAGGAGAACGTGCTGAGACGACTCTACCTCATCCTTCATACTTCTTCTTCTTCTTAATTGGCGTGGTAACCGCTTACGCGATTTTGGACGATTTTAATAAAGCGCGACCGTCGTTTTTTCTCGTGATAACCGTCGCCAGTTGGACACACTAAGTGAAGCCAAGTCCTTCACCAGCTGATACCGCATCGAATACTTTCAGAGCCGGAGCACTTTTGTATCCATTCGCTGCGCTATGTCTATGGCGTCATAAAGCTCACCGACGAGCTGATTCCATCCTCTGCGACCCGAAGTAATACCGAGTCTCATACCGCGTATACCTCACGGACGGCGCTAGCATTCCGCCGTTTGTAAATCTAGCGAAATGTCGCACCATACAATAGCACCACCAAATTGCACTACTACTGATTTTTTTGGGGAGTTAAAATAAGGTTTAAGGTGTTTTTTTCCAAACAATTTGTTTTGAGACAAGAATTTTGTTCAGCGACGAGGCCCATTGCTACGTCAATAATCAAAATTTCCGTATTTGGGCTGAAGAGCAACCCGACACCATTCGAGAACAGCCATTACATCCATTGAAAAAAACCGCTTTGTGCAGCCTATGAGCTGGAGGAATCATCGGCCCATATTTCTTCAAAGACGAGCCTGGCGCCAATGTAACAGTAAATGGCGAACGCTATCGCGCCATTGTAAACGATTTTTTGGTACCGAAAATTGAAGCACGTGAATCTCTCTTGCCAACAAGTGCCACTTTGGACTAAGTAGGCAATTGAGTAGTAAAGTCCTCTCGCGACGAACAAAACTAACACTCTACAAGACTCTCATCATGCCCGTCCTAACGTATGGCGCAGAAGCTTGGACGATGACAGCATCCGATGAATCGACGCTTGGAGTGTTCGAGAGAAAGATTCTGCGTAAGATTTTTGGACCTTTGCACGTTGGCAACAGCGAATATCGCAGACGATGGAACGATGAGCTGTATGAGCTTTACGACGACATAGACATAGCGCAGCGAATAAAGATCCAGCGGCTACGTTGGCTGGGTCATGTCGTCGGAATGGATACAAACGCTCCGGCTTTGAAAGTATTCGATGCGGTACCAGCTGGTGGTAGCAGAGGAAGAGGGCGGCCTCCTCTGCGTTGGAAAGATCAGGTGGAGAAGGACTTGGCTTCACTTGGTGTGTCCAACTGGCGCCGGTTAGCACGAGAAAGAAATGACTGGCGCGCTTTGTTAAACTCGGCCAAAATCGCGTAAGCGGTTATAGCGCCAATTAAGAAGAAGAAGATTTCCACAACATTTGAATCCAACGAGATGGCGCTACTTGACATAGACATACAGCCCGTTAAACAATGGATTTACTGCGTCATCGTTTCGGTGCGCAATTTATCTCTCGTCTTTATCTCTCGTCTCGGACCAGTATATTTGCCACCAATATCGTGTGATATCACACCTTTGGGCTTTTATTTGTGGGGGTGTGTAAAGTCTAAATTTTTTTTTGGATAAACCAGCTTCGTTTGAGGCACTGGAAGCCAACATTACTCAAGTTATTCAGGAGATACCGACCGAAGTTCTCCAGCGAGTCGCTAGGCATTCAAAATTGGTGTTTACGGACGGCCGAATCACGACGCTACGGCGCAGTTAAGGCCAACATTTGAAAGGAATTATACTTAAAAAATAAATTTCACGAAGGGATCTACACTAAAATACTAAAGATAGCCCAATTAATTAGAATTTTCGTTGTTTTTAATAATTTTTGAACAGAATGCAACTTATTTCTCTTTCAGGAGTTCAGAATTGTTGCTTTGGGTAAATTCGAAAAATTATGCTGAATCAAAATTTTAGAAAAATCAATTATCCAAAAATTTTCAAATTTTTCACTCTTACATAATTCCGCATTACACACTTAAAAACTGCACACAAAAAGACACACAAAGCTCTCAAAATTTGGATTCATGCACGCACTCAGCTAACGCATCCTCCAACATGCAACCGTATGCTGGCACTTACAAAATGCTAATTTCTTTATAAAAGCAATTGGCAGCAACTCCCACGGCACAAAATGCCGAAAAACAAACAACAATTAACTCAACTAGCAACTCATGAGCTAACTTCGTTTACACCTGCTCAAATTACCACATTAGTTCTCACTAATAACACACACACACAGCCATTCATGCATACTCACCTCTCTATGTACCTACAGTAATCAATTAAAATGCGCAGCAACAACATAACGAGCAATGTTAGCTGATGCTGTGATGAGAGGGAGAGGGAGCGTGAAATTGCAATCAAATAGGTATGGTAGTGCATATACGAGTAAGTGCGAGTAGAATAGAGCACAAAGTACATTGAAATAGCAAAGAAAAGAAAATTAACATTATAGAGCACTTTCCTGAGTGCATGAAAAAGTACACATATACACATATACACATGTACGTTAGTATGTAAACACGCAGCCGCTTAAACTTAAATAGGTATAAGTGGTCACCATTAAGGCACTTTTGATGGATGATCGAAAGAGTTAAGTGACTCTAAACATACACACACTCACACTTACACACATGCAGAGCGTAAACAGAAAATAGATATTTGCCTATATTTTGCTTATGAATAGGAAAAATTAGTATTTGAGGAAAAAACAGTATTTCAGATTGTCTGAATAATCTAAAATAGTGGCATGGGAGAAAAGGCAATCGATACAGTCGTTAGCAGCATACATGTATGGGTGCATGTATGTATTCATACCTACATGAATGCATGTACATATGTATATTAGTGCAAATTCAAATACTTTTGCTTGCCCCTTTTGAGTGTCTATGCCTGAGGGAAATATCATCACATTTCAAATTCAAATCCATTTAATTAAAGCAATTTGCGTTTGTGCATCATTTTGCCTTCGAAGTGAGCCTGTGAGACTGTAGTGTGTGTATGAGTGTTTGGATGTATGTGTGTATGTATGAGTGTATGGCATTTATAAAAAATGCATTAACCGCAGCAGTAACAGTAAGAGCAACACTAGTGATTTGCTGTCATAGCGATAAATGAATAAGTTTGTGGTTGAGCAGTGATTCCTTTGCGGTTGTATGCAACATTTGAAAGCAATTCTCCGAAAACTTTTTACTTAGATCAAACAATTAAAAACAAATCTATGATTTACTGCTGCAATTCCTACAAATTGGTGGTGTTTTTATGTTCCTGTGTACTCGCATTGAAAATTTCCCCATTAAAAATGATTTATTAGAAACAAAATGTTAACCAACTTAAACTTAACATTCATGACAATTTTTTTTTTTTTTGTTTTTGTTTATGAGAAGGAAGCAACGAAAGCCTAACCCCGTCAGCGTGGGACTTTAACCCGAACTAAACCTCCTACCGTCAAAGTACCGATCCCCCCGGTACAACCGTTAAGTATTCGTCGGGAGGCAGTTTGAGCACTCTCAACGTCCGTTATTGTCCTGATGCAATACGTCGAAAGTAGCATCTGCTTGTTACCACCCACTGTTTAGGTCATCTGATGAGAGAGCCACCCCTGTCATAACAGTACTCCCCCACCCACCATGTCTCTGTCCATACTACAGAAAGGTAAGTTTCTATGTCTGATATCGTCAGTTTACCTGCATCCAAATAAATTTATCTAGAAAGTGGTCCCACCGCACAACCGTAAGTTACTAAATCTACTACTAAAGGAAAAGTTACTACATCTACTACTATAGAATTTCAGCTATTCAGTGCTATGCTTTCGCTTTTTCGCCTTCTCTCCATTTGTCTCAAATCATTGAGTATGAACGCTGACAATTTTTTGATACAATCCCATACTTCTTTAGATTGTAGCATGCGTTCAACAACATTGTCCGGTGTTATTGGTTCTGCTATTTAGTTCTCTCCAACAACTCTCGTTCTTTACTATATCTTTGGCAGTGAAAGAAAATATGCTCCGCATTTTCATTAGCCTTGGCCCAAAATGAGCATATACCTCCATCATCATGGCCATACTTGTGGAGGTATTCTCTAAAACAACCATATCCTGTCAGGAACTGCGTCATATGAAAGTCGACATTACCGTCTTTTCTATCGACCCATGCCTGCACATTACTAATGAGTCGGTGTGTCCATCTCCCTTTGGTTATTATATCCCAGCGTCTTTGCCATTTAGATAGACTCTCGTATCTGATTTCTGTGCGCTCCTCAGTTATTAACGACCTGTCAAGGCTTCGGCTTTTGTCATATATTCTCTTACTTTCCAGAGCCATTATATCTGGGGGCATTATGCCAGAAATTACCCCGATAGCTTCATGAGATACAGTGCGAAAAGCGCTTGCGACTCTTATAGCGAAACACAGATGTTGTACTCTTGTGTTTCACGATAATTTATATGCATACATATTTACGGGTGCAGCATAATAAATGCAACTATTTGCTAAGGTCATGCAGTTGTTCTTTGAGCAAAGTGTGTTCCCAAATGTCTGGAAGAGACAAAGACTTGTGCTGCTTCTGACGCCAGGGAAGCCACCGGGTATACCAGGATGCTACCGACCTCTTTGCCTCCTCGACACGTTGGACAAACTTTTGGAACGTCTTATCAACAACAGAATACAACCGTTCACTGAAGGCTTGGAGGGACTAGCACCACACCAGTATGGCTTCTGAAAACGAAGGTCTACTACAGCGGCAATACAAAAGGTAGTCAAAATTGCCACAGATGCGATCGCAGGCAAACGCTGGAGACGCGGCATTAAACAATAATGTGAAGTTGTGAACTAAGATGTGAAAAATGCCTTCAACTCAGTAGATTAGGGAGAAATTCTTACCGCTCTTAAAAAGCTAGCTGTCCCAGCTTATATTTACAATATAATCAGAAACTATCTGAGAAATCGAGTGTTAGAATATAACACGGAAGAGGGAATAAAAAAAATATCAGGTTACAGCAGGTGTGCCGCAGATTTCAGTGCTAGGCCGCACGCTATAGAATATTATGTACGATGAAGTGTTTCGCCTGCCATTTCCCACAGACGCACACATCATTGGCTTTGCGCATGATTAAGCGCTGGTAATCGCAGCCAAACTGGTGAGCGATATTAAGTTCAAGGCTAATACTGCTATTGCAACAGTAACAAACTGGCTAGATAGTGTTAGTTTATCCATTGGAGCGAAGAAAACCGAAGCGGTTCTCATAAGTAGTCGTAAGAAACCTGAGACAGCCTCCTTCAGCATAGGCACACATGCACTTAATTCGTCTCTTCAGCTGAAATATCTGGGTGACATAATTGTCGATCGGCTCAGTTTTGGACCACATGCGGAGTATATAACCCGGAAAGCAACAAGAACGCCCAGAGCACTCTCGCGAGTGCCCCCGAACGTAGGAGGGCCTAGAAGCAGCAAACGCAGGCTACGAACCGGCATCATCACGTCGACTCTGCTATATGCAGCACCAGTATGGATAAAATACTTAGAGGTAAAGGCGTGTAGAAGACCATGCGAGACATTGTACAGCGGGGCGCTTCGAACGATTCCAACTCTGGCGCCCAACGCAATGTTAAATGTGGTACCCGTAGACATCGGAGACAGAATTGCCGCTCAGACTGAGAGGTTTGGCGTATAAGCTCAACCACACTTATGGGCACTCAAACATCGTTAGAAACTTCGAGTTCATCCCCTTGTCGATGGATCAATGTATATCCTCGCTTAGTCCAACCGGAACTTTCTCCACTCATATTCCAACAAGGGAAGAGTGGGCGCTACACTTGGGAACAGGGCCTGGTGAACTTGTTCACGGATGGATCGAAGTTGGAAGGAAAAGTGGGCGGAAGAGTTTTTTGCGAGGAGCTCCCCAGCAGACTCAAATTTAGGTTACCGCAATCAAGGAGGTAGCTGATTGGCTACTCACATGCGTAGTAACAGTCCAGAAAGTAAATATTTACTCCGACACCCAAGCGGCAACAAGGGACCCCGGGTCAGTGACGGTGCATTCGAAACTGGTCGGGGAATTCCTGGCCTGACTTTCGACTGCGTCCGAATTCTTCGATATAAGCTTCATCTGTGTTCCTGGTCACAGTGACATTGCTGAAAACTGTGAGGCGGATGAGCTGGCCAGGCAAGGAACGTGTGAGGTGATCTCCCCGCAAAAGGAGATAATTGGGATCCCCCTGACTACCTGGGGTCTGCTCCTAGAAAGAAAGGCTTCGCATAAACTCAGCGAGCGTTGGGCGCAAGTACACAAACTTGTAAGGTCGCGAAATTCTTCTGGCCACATATAGATTGGGGCCGCTCGGGCGAGCTGCTGAGGCAGACAGCTCTCGAACCTCGTGGGTTTTCTCGCCGAACGCTATGCGCGAGGAGTGCATGCTTTGAGACTTGGAATTGCCTCGAGTCCTTTTTGCGTCGGGTGTATGGAGGACGAGATGGAATCATCTCAGCTCCTTCTCCTTAACTACCCTACTCTGGCGGGGCTAAGATCTAAGCATATTGGCTCTTACTTCTTTGCTACGCCTGCTGATATAGCTGGCGCTGATATTAAAAATCTGATGAATTTCATCACCAGCACAAAGCGGTTGACGCGAGCGCAGCACAGTCATCGTTCGTAATCCACACACTCTAAACCCACCCTCCTAACCATCCCACCACGATCTCTCCCCGCCCACTCCCTGCATCCCATCGGTTTTTCTCCTTCAACTCACCTCCTTCATAATGGTATGACAAAGGACGAATCCGTTTATCTTCGCCCAAGTGTGCTCATTCCTTTATTGACTATTTGGCCTCGTATTTGTAGTGTGCGTTTTTTTTTTCTTGCAAAAATGTAGGGAACTGTAGTTTTGTGGCGCCTCCGAACAACAGATGGTTTTTATGAGGAGTTTTTTCATGGCAGAAATACACTTGAAGGTTTGCCATTGCCTGCCGAGAAGCGACCGCTATTAGAAAAAACGCGATCCATCATTTGGTGTTTCATGGACGGGCTTTCGGCTACGGCGGCCGCCTGTTACTTGTGTAATAAAAAAAAATAAAAACTTGGGCTATCCTTTTCTATAAAACAAAGAAAAAATTTTGATAAAATATATATAAGGTTGTCAAAAAAGTCTTGCGGTATTTTTATTGAATTTTCAATTGTTCATAAAATTGGTTATAATAATGCGATTTAAGTCAAACATGCGCCGTTTTGTTCGATGACGAGGTCCCAACGAGATGCCAACTTCATAATGCCCCTCTTATAGAAGCTCGCTTCCCTATTGTCAAAAAACTCGGAGATCCAATTTTCACAGGACTCTCTTGTGGACAACTTCCGACTACCAAGCTCGTTCGCCATGGACAGAAATTGGTGGTAATCACTTGCTGCGAGATCCGGACTATACGGTGGATGCAAAAGAACCTCCCATCTGAGCTCCCGGAGCTTCTGGCGCGTCACCAAAGATGTGTGTGGCCTGGCGTTGTCCTGATGGAAGACAATTCGGCCTCTGTTGATCAAAGATGGCCTCTTCTGCATTCAAGCGGTCCAGTTATTGGCGGTCCAGTTGTTGGCAGTACAGGTCCGAATTGAGCGTTTGGCCATAGGGGAGCAGCTCATAGTGGATGATTCCCTGCCAATCCCACCGAACACACAGGCTTGGCCACCGTCTGGGCAGCTTCACCGCTTTTCGACCACGACCGTTTGCGCTTCACGTTGTCGTAAGTGACCCACTTTTCATCGCCAGTCACCATCCGCTTCAAAAACGGGTCGATTTTATTGCGATTCAACTAGAACTACGCGCTTGCAAAGACAAGCTTGCGGAAATACCGCAAGACTTTTTTGACAACCTTATATTAAAATATTTTTTTTTTAAATCTCGAGAGGAATCTCTAAAATACGAGAGGAATTAATGCCATACGACTAACTATATACAAGTGAATCAATTCAGAAGGTTTTGCTTAAAAGTTCACTAGCGTTGATTTTTCTTGTACTGCTCTAAATCCCTTAATGGAGCCTGATTATCAGCCGTAATATTTATTATAGTTCCATTTATTCTTCTGCGAAAGCCATACTGGTTATATATTACAATTTGCCACTTTTCCAGGAATATTCTTGCTATGTGCTGGTCAACATGTGTCCATTTGCAAGCTTCCCGAAAATATCTCTGTGTCTCAAGAATGCATTTCTAGTATTCGCATCATCCATCAGTAAGCCAAACCTACAGACTTTTACAAATAAAATTGTGGATTTAAATTATTTAACTTTCTGCTTTAAATTTTACCTGAGCAGTAATCATGGTTCTCTATTTATATGTATGTATATGTGCATATGTAACTGTAAAGCAATTCAATCCCTCCACAGCTGCCCTGCTAAATGCGAAATACTAAATACTCTAAAGCTTCCGGCTGGCCCTGTATGTACAACGTGGAATTGTTTGCTTTACTCATTTTACAATTTCAAGAGCACAAACAAATACTAAAGTGCACACACGGATGCATAAGTATGTGTGTAAGAAATGTATGTGTAAATTCTCAATATAGCTGGCAATGCACATCCGCAAGCAGGCGCGCATACATGAGGTGTATTTTCGGGGTTCAGTACCAGACTATAAAAAAGGAGTGGACGAGATTAGCGCAGAATAAGTTTATCGATGAGCTGGATGGGCTAGCCGATGTAATCAAATATAGGGAATATCGCAGTATTGTGCCCTTAGCTGTGGTTACACAAGCAAGATCCAGTCTTCCCAATGAATACTAATGACCCACTTTGGTAGCTGAGCAAAACTGATAGTCTCGGAAGCGTATTACTTTCTGCCTTAACAGTATTTACGAAAAATGTGCCAGCACGTTTCATCATACTTAAGACAGGGGATCAATAAACGGATCTAACCGGCTTTTGTGAGCATGCATTCGATTATAAACGATAAGATAAGTGACCATTGTCCAACCCAATGTCAACGCTAATGTCAGCTTAACCTGTTTCAGGTCCCTTATTCTTTCACCATACTTCTTCTCCTTGATTGGCGCGATAACCGCTTACGCGATTTGGGTCGAGTTAAAAAAAGGGCATTAGTCGTTTCTTTTTCGGGCTCAGTGGCACCAGTTGGACACACCAAGTGAAGTCCTTTTCCACTTGATCCTTCCAACGCAGTGGAGTCCTTCCTACTACTCTGCTACCATCAGCTGGTAGTACTCTCTGGTGGTACTTTCTGAGCCGTAACGTTTGTATGCACTCGGACGACATGACCCAGCCAACGTAGCCGCTGGATCTTTATTCGCTGCGCTATGTCTATGTCGTCGTAAAGCTCATACTGCTCATCGTTCCATCGTCTACGAAACTCGCAGTCGCCAACCTGTAAAGATCCAAATATCTTACGCAGAATCTTTCTGTTTTTCCAAGCGTCGCTTCATCAGATGTTGTCATCGTCCACGCTTCTGCGCCGTACGTTACGACGGGCATGATGAGAGCTTTGTTGAGTGTTAGTTTTGTTCGTCGAAAGGGGACTTTACCACTAAATTGCCCACTTAGTCCAAAGTAACACTTGTTGGCAAGAGAGGCTCTCCATTGGATTTGTGGGCTGACTTTGATATAGTGAAAGGCTGAAGCCTACGTTAAATACCCGAAGCCTTTTACAACCTCAAAATCCTAACTGTCAACAGTCACGTTGGTACCGATCTGCGAGTACGTCGACTGTTTGTTTGATGATATGTCGTAGGTTTGATTGAAAAGTAGTGAACCCTTCCCGTCTCAATTCGCTGGCAACAGCGGTGCAGTCAACATAGCTCCGTGCGGGAAAGCTGTTTTAAAAGTGTGTTAGGATTTTGCAGTGCCGAAAATGTAGCGATCGTTGGAGAGTCGTGAAGTATTGGAAAGTGACGAACAGGATAATACTTTAGACAATTGTATCACAGGAGATGAAACCTGGTGCTTTGAGTACGATCCTGAGGGCAAGAGAGAGAGTTCGGAGTGGCACACGAGCCAGTCGCCACGACCCAAGAAGGTGCGCATGTCGAAATCCAAGGTCAAAACCAGGTTATCATCTTTTTCGACTCTCGAGGCATCGTCCACAAGGAGATTGTACCTCCCGGAAGCACTGTAAACGCGGCATTTTACCAAGAAGCGATCCCTCGGCTGAAAACCCGGATCGCCCGGGTTCGGCCCGACCTCGTCAACAATTGGACCCTTCATCACGACATTTCGCCGGCGCATACCGCCTCCCTCTGCACCGCTGCATTGGCCAAGGTGGGGGTTCCGGTGCTTCCACACCCTCTCTACAGCCCAGACCTGTCCCCTCCGGACTTCTTCTTGTTCCCGCGCCTGAAAAGAAAGCTGAAGCGGAGGCGTTTCGAGTCCATCGAAGCGATCCAAAAAACTGTGCCAGACGAATTGAACGCGATTCCGGCGGATAAGTTTAAAAAATGTTTACTGCAGTGGAAGGACCGCTACCAGCGGTGCATTGACACTCAAGGGTCGTCCTGTTTTGAAGAGTATTAGTTGTATAAGTCAAAAGGTTTAATAAAACTGCTTAAAAAAAATAAGGCTCATTACTTTTCAATCAAACCCTGTACTTTGTATTGTCCTCCTTCACCCACCCATTCTCTTTGCTTCTTTGATCAGTTCGGAACTGAATTAGAACTAACAGCCGCCAGAACTAAGAGCGGGATTCTTATAGAAATTGCGCCTGAGCAATTAAGTTTTGCTACTCGCATGATCTTTTTCAACATCAGGTTAAAGAAGTCACACGACAGCGAGCCACTATGTCTGAAACTCGTTTGGTAACAAACAGCTCGGAGAGGTCTTTCCCAATTCTGATGGCGCTGCTGGTATTAAGCGACGATATTTTGCATAGCCGTATGAATTTTGCGGGGATACCAAATTCAGACATCACGGCATACAACCTCCTCCTTTCGTGCTCTCAAATGCAGCCTTAAAATCGACAAAAGGATGGTATGAGTCGATTCTCTTTTCATGGGTAGTTTCCAAGACTAACACGTATTCTAATTGATAGTAGATTTTCAGGGTAAGTCGCTAAAGCTAAATTAAAGTTGCTCAGATTCTTTTACTTCTCTACCTGGTTGGACTAGAAGGACGATCTTGATCTGTGTGATGCTACAATAAGCTCACATCAGGGGCCGAGGTGTGTTGTTATAATCTTATTTAAAAAAAAAAAATCTATATGTGACCTGGTCTATGAAAAGGCACCTTACGTGTAAAAAAATCATTTTTCACTTTTTTGTTGATTCGAATAGTGTGTGAAAGGCTCTTTAAAATGGTGAAAACCAGAAAGTCATAATTTGTTTAAAAGTTAAGTTAAAAGTAAAAAAAAGAAAAGTACAAATACGAAAAAGACTGATTTTTTTGTCATGATACAAATTAGAATAACGAAGACAATAATTTGTGCAAATTAAAAACTGAACCATTCCTGGACAGTCTGAGGTGTAATGAATACGATACTGAAGTATGTTTTCAAAAAATTTGTTACAAAAAATGTATTCATAACTTTATAAATGGTGGTTTTTAAGAATTTGTCAAAATTTTTGTCACGTTCAACGTCAGCAACGTTTTTGTCAGTACAAAAGGAAAAACGAACGACAAACAGGTACGTTGTAAAAGGTAAATTCGATCTTATGTCTCCTTACTTCTACATCCTTTCTTTGACCATATTTCTTCCGTTGGGCAAGATTGGAATAAACACTTTCTAATTCTTCATTACACATCAGAAGTAAGAGAGAAATTTGGTTACCAGCTCCTGTTCCTTTTCATCCACAGTAGATAAATCTATCTTAACGAAAGCTTTTTCCATATCATCTTCAGAATGAGTCAAATATAGTTCAACATCATCATCGCTGTTCGAACTAACATCACCGTCTTCATCGTTTTTAGGAAAATATTTACTGTAAACGGCACTAAACTCCTCGTCAACACTCATTTTTCACTATTTTGTGAACAAAAGACTAACAGAAAAGCCACGAAGTAGAATAAGGAGACGTAACGCAGCTGTCAACTGTAAAATTGCCAATTTGACATCATATTCGTAGTCAGTGGCTTCAAGAACCTTTACAAACATGTGTCACCGTTTTATAGTTATTGTTGCTATTTGGAAAACTTAAATTATTTTTTCTATGTTTGGAGCGCCACCTTGGCTATGCCATTTAAAATCTTTCAAATTTGACACCAAAATCGTATTCAGTACTTCGAAAAATTTTTGTCACCGGGTCTTATAAGTTTTTTTTGGCATGGATGTCGGTACAAAAGCTAACTTATTTTTTAAAACGATTTCTGCGATTTGCATTAACTTTTTCTTATTTATTTATATATAACAAAATGTTGTTCACAGCTTCTGTGATTTTATTGATACTGTGATCTATGCTGAAGAAAATAAGCCAAACCGGATTGAAAAATATTAATATTTATTTTTTTTTATATTTGTTTTCGCACGTAAGGTACCTTTTCGTAGACCAGGTCACATATATTATTGGGATCTTCTCTGGAGCTTGTACTAAGTATTTAGTCGAGTAAAGATTCAATGCCACATTTCTAAGCAAAAAGTGTGGAAAAATATTTCAGCAAACCCCCAGCAAAAGAATTTCTAGTTGCGCGCCTGTCCGCAGGTCCATTTCCACCTAAACACATCTTTCTATCCTCAAGCTGCTTTGGCTGCGACTTACACTTACGCGAACGCTCATGGACATGTATAAATATATATAGGTATATATAAATACATGTGTATGTGTGCGTCCTTTTTGTAAGAAGTGCAATATTTGCAGCAGCTGCTTTCCTCTTAAACATCTTTTCGCTTGCAACATTTCCTTCGCAAATAAACCAAGGCGCACTGCTTTGCCCCGTTTATAATCCAACACATGTACCTATACCTGTAAGAAGAGTATACTCGTATGTGTAGTGGCAAGCTTATACGTGCAGTTGCTAAGTGCGTATGTGCATGAGCGTGCAACCTCTAGAACCTGCCACACCAGCAGCGGCAGCAGCAGCAGCTGTTAGACCAGCGCTGAGGCGATGTTGCTCAGCTTTTGTAAATATTGTTGCACGTGTTGCACTTAGCGAAGCATAGCAAAGTAATGCACACAACTCGCCATTTGTGTCTTTATCACTTCTAATGGCATCTTGAGCCACAGAATACATTCTTTATTGCTCTTTGCCATTTCTCCAGCCCCCCCCACTCGCCATTTGTAAATAACAAAGAGAAGCCAAAATGAAGTTGCAAGCATTTCCCTGAACTGAATTTTTTGTAATTTATTAGATAATTGCTTGTATTTATTTTCAGTTGAATTAAGCAAAGACTGATAAGCAAACAGCTGTGTTTTGACTGTTTTTTTTGTTTTTTTTTTTTGTATTTAATTTTTATTTTATTACATTTTTTGTGGTTTATTCTACAACATAAATCATGTAACTCAAAGTTTCTCACTATGTATAAAAATTTGAAAAATTCAACAAGTTTTTATCAAACAAGTATCTTTTCAGAAAGAGTTGTTAGAAAAATTCTGTGTATGAAATTTTGTAATCCATTAAATTTTGGTAAAATATTGTGGCAGTTTAAAATGCCTCAAAATCCGCGTTTATTTTTGGCAATTTTTTTTTCTAGCATCATGTAACGACTCCCCGAATTTGTTTATATGAGAAAAAGCACCAGACCGCCGCAAAAAAACAGTCACCTTAGATTAGCTTAGGTATATCTGGCTGAGCTGCATAGATCTCGCATAGACCACAAAGGTCCGCTGGTGTCGCGGAGTCGTATTAAACATAAAGGGTTTTTCCAATAACAGGTGTTATTGGTGAATGGATTGCGCTATCGAGAGATGATTAACGATTTTTTATGGCCGGAATTGGATGGTATTGATCTGGACAACCTTTGTTTTCAACAAGACGGCGCTACGTGCGACACAAGCAACAAAATCCATTGATATTTTACGGGAATAGTTTCCGGACCGTGTTATCTCTCGAAGAGGTGATCTCAATTGGCCACCAAGATCTTGTGATTTAACACCTTGTGACTTTTTTCTTTGAGGCCTCGTGAAAGAGAAGATCTACGCCAATAGCCCAGGGTCGATTTAAGACCTCAAAGATGGAATTCGTGAGGGCGTAGGGCAGCCATTTAGCAATTCGGTTATGGAAAATTTCATGAAAAGGATATTGTCCTATAAGCGTGGTCGTGGTGGCATACCTTCCTCGTTAACGGCATACCTTCCTCTTAAGAATGAAATAAACATCCGGTAATTTATTTAAAAAAATAGCATTTTTTCCTTGAATATCAAAATAACACCTCTCAAACGAAAACCCTTTAGTTCGTGTTACATGGCTTGGCGAGTTTTAATAAACAATTTGAACTTTTGTCAGAAATATCTCGCAGAGTTGAAAAGTATAGCGATCCCAAGCAGCTGTAACGAGTAGCGCAGTGGCAAAGGTGGTGCTCTAATGTACCCCACCTTCTTCACATAAGTTTCACGAGTCGTTCTGGACCAATCCCATTTAAACCTGCGTGATATAGAGTGAAATAATGTGCCGTCAGCAATCCAACCTATATTTTGCCTTGCTTCCTTGAGAGTGATAGAATAAAGTTGCAATTAGGTAGTAAAGGCCCCTCTCGGCGAACAAAACTAATCCTTTATAAGGCTCTTATCATGGCCGTCTTAACGTATGTCGTCTGAATGACTTTGAAAGTATTCGAAGCGGTACGAGCTGATAGCAGCCGATACCTTCCTATCCTCTGCGTTGGAAAGATCAGGTGGAGAAGGACTTGTGTTTTCAACTGACGCCGGTTAGCACGAGAAAGAAACGATCAGGTGAAGAAGGACTTGGTGGAAAGATCGGGTCGAGAAGGACTAGGTATTTCCAGCTGACGTCGGTTAGCACGTGAAAGAAACGGTCGTCCTTTATTAAACTCGGCAAGAATCGCTTAAGCGGTTGTCGCGCCAATCAAGACCAAGAAGTTTTCGTATTGCAAGTTCATAGGATTATTTTGGCAATCCCGTAGTAGGTCGAGGCTTTCCATAGAGACTGCGCCTCCAGAGTTAGTTACGTTTTCAAAACTGGAAGCGAGTTCGAGGTACGTAATCATCCAAGGCAAGCGGATGCCTGCCTTAGCCTCATCAGGCTAAGAGAGAGAGAGCCCTCTCATTTCCCTTTATTCCTGTCGTCTGACCTATCTATTCTTGCAGATCTCGTCCATTTTGAATCTACAGTGTGGCACGCATTCCAAGCTAGTCCTTACAGCCATTATTGCTCTAATAGCAGCTTTCCTAACGACGAAGATGTTTTGCGAGTGCCGAGGGGAGTAAATTCCAATGCCAATTCAGCTGCTTTGGTTACAGCATAGATCTCAGTTTAAAATATGTTACAGGGGTGGCGGAAATCCTTTGACTGAACCCTGCTCGAGGATGCCACCTGAGTACTGGATCTCGAGACCTCTGCTCTTCTCACCCCCCTTCCACTTCTATATATCATATTTTTGAAATTTGATATTAGAAAGAGGACGAGAATGCGAGTTACAAGTTCTTAAGCGGTCTAGATAAACAGCCTTAGCTAACAAAGCCTTTATATCTCTCTCCACCGCTTTTCTGATGGGCGAATAGATGAAGTACTTTGACACGAAAAGGTACAGAACTTTTTTAGAGTCAGAGTCAAGACGTGCCTGGCAGGTAGGCATAAATTGCTTTGAGAGGAGTCCCTGAACAATAACACCATTCTGAGGTCAAAGAAAAGACAAATTCGTACGGGAAATTATAATACAATTCAACTGGCTATAAAACTGCATAAACGGAATTTTTCTACAAATTTCGGTTAAACAGTTGGAATTTTTGATCAAAATTTGTAGATTTGTTTAAAATTTTGTACAAATTTGTAAAACTTAAGTTAAATAGGTTTTGTTGTAGTATAATTTTTATAACTATATAAAAAAAGGAAATAGAAAAAATAAAAATATTTAATAAAAACATAAAAAATTAAATAGCAAAAAACAAACCAATAGAATAAATAAAAATACTTAAATAGAAAAAATAAATAATTTATATAGAACAAAAAACCTTAATAACAATAATAAAAAAGTAAATAGAAAAACTGAAAATGAAAATTTAATAACAAAAAAAAATAGAAAATAAAAATATTTAATTGCAAAAATAAATAAATGATATAGAAAAAAATAAAATACTAGATAGAAAAAATAAATTAATTATTTAGAAAAAAATAAAAAAATTGAATAAAAAAAATTAAATAGGAAAAAAAAAATTAAATAGAAAAAAAATTAAATAGAAACAATAAATAAATTATATAGAACAAAATAAAAAAGAATTAATAACATTAATAAAAAAATTAATTAGAAAAATAAAAAATCAAATAGCAAAAAATAAAAAGTTTAAATAGAAAAAATAAATTAATTATATAGAAAAAACAAATTAATAAAAAAAAATAAAAAATTACATAGAAAAAATAAATAAATTATATATAAAAAATAAAAATTAAAATCGAAAAAAATAAAAAAAAAATTAAACAGAAAAAATTAATAAATGATATAGAAAAAAATAAAAAAATGTAATGAAAAAAATTAAATAAAAACAAATAAAAAAGCATGTAGAAAAAAATAAAAAGGTTAAATAAAAAAATAAATTAATCATTAAGAAAAAATAAAAAAATTTATTAAAAAAATTAAACTGAAAAAATAAAAAAATTAAATAGAAAAAAAAAATTAATAAACAAAAAATAAAAAATTACATAGAAAAAATAAAAAAGTTTTATAGAAAAAATAAATAAATCGAAAAAAAAATAAAAAAAAATTAAACAGAAAAAATTAATAAATGATATAGAAAAAAATAAACAAATTTAATGAAAAAAATTAAATAAAAACAAATAAAAAAAGTATGTAGAAAAAAATAAAAAGGTTAAATAAAAAAAATAAATTCATCATTTAGAAAAAATAAAAAAATGTATAAAAAAATTAAACTGAAAAAATCAAAAAATTAAATTCTCATCCAAGAACCTTGGATATCAAACAACAAGATATGCGGCCTGAAAGATAGGCACTACACCTTGTTTCAAGGTGAGGCTAACGTTAGATCGCGCTCTTGTATTCTCATTCGAAAACATATTAATGCTTTTCTTCTTCCCTTTAGCAACGCTGACACCACTGCCATAGAGGTTGAAGCTGTCCACGGCCCGATCTGGATTGTGTCGGCTTACATGCCTTACGACGCAGCGGAGGCGCCTCCTCCTGAAGCAGTGAGAAGGCTCGTCAATACGGCGCATCTGAAGTAGAAATGCATCATCATTGGAGCAGACGCTAATGCCCATCATATTGTTTGGGGTAGTACAAACAACAAGACACGAGGTGAGCAACTCTTTGACTACATTCTAGCGAATAAGCTTGATATATGTAATAGAGGTGATGTCCCTACGTTTCTTAACTCGTCTAGAAGAGAGGTACTCGATATTACTCTTGCTAGCGAATCATGTACACAACTGGTGCAGGACTGGAGCGTTGATAAACAGCACTCTTTTTCCGACCACCAATATATAACATTCACTTTAAAAGCCGAAACGGCAAAACCCATGAAGTACCTTAACAAAAAACGTATGAATTGGATCAAATATAAAGAACATCTTGCCAATGGACTTCCTGATATCAGGCAGTTTGAAATGGCAAAAAAAAACGATATCGAAAACGCTGTCAACATGATAACGAAGACTTGTCAAAGCGCAGCACGACAATCTTGCCCCCTGACTAAAACAGGAGGTAAGCATAAACCTTTTTGGTGGACTCCAGAAATCTCAGAACTTCGCAATCGAACTCGGAAACTCTTTAACCAATCTAAAATAACAGACGAATGGGAAGAATATCGACAATGTCTCAAAGACTTTAAGAAAGCCGTCAGAAGTGCAAAACGCACATCCTGGCGATCATACACTCAAGAATTAGAGAACACTTCAGAAGTAAGCAGGCTACGCAAGATTCTTGCATCAAACCCAGTCTCTCCCAGTTTTATCATGACTCAAGATGGAACTTGGACTACTTCAACTGACCACACTCTTAGAATACTTCTAGAATCTCACTTTCCAGGCTGTGTTGCCAACTTACCTGCACTTCCCAGTACTCTTCAGAGTAATTATGGGAATAGATCAGATCTAATCAGCTCTAATAGCATCTCTACAGCAATACTAAGCTTTAAAAAATTTAAATCACCAGGTCCTGACAACATCATTCCAGCAGAACTTCAAGAAGGACTGGAAGTTCTACTGCCTTGGTTAACAAGGATCTTTAACAAGTGTTTAAATCTCTCTTACCTCCCGACAATTTGGAAGAAATCGAAGGTAGTATTCATTCCGAAAACGGGGAAGCCTTCACACTGCAAACCAAACGACTTCAGGCCCATTAGCCTAACCTCTTTTTGCTTAAAGGCTTTTGAAAAAGTCTTAGATGAGCAAATCAAAACCCAACTTGATACTAAGTTGATCTCTGAGGCACAACATGCCTACACTAAAGGGAAATCGACTGAAACGGCACTTCATTCACTGGTGCAAACAGTGGAAACTTCCCTTCACAATAAGGAGTACTCTCTTGTCGCATTTATGGACATAGAAGGTGCTTTCAATAATATTGAACCCAACGCTATTTTGTCTGAAATTGCCAAATTGGGTATTAATTACTCCATCCGAAAGATGATCGAACAAATGCTCCAAAATAGAATAATCACTTCAGAGCTTGGGTTAAGCCGCATGAGAATGTACGCCGTCAAAGGCACTCCTCAAGGCGGAGTACTTTCACCCCTTCTCTGGAATCTCGCTGTAAACAGTTTGCTTCGAAATCTCGAAAAAGCAGGCTGCAAGGTTGTAGCCTATGCAGATGATATTGCACTCTGCGTGTCAGGCAAACACCTGAATACCCTCACTGAGCTCATGCAACGCTCAATCAATATTCTGTCAAAATGGTGCACCGAATGCGGACTAAATGCGAATCCAGCAAAGACAGATCTTGTTCTCTTCAATAGGAAACAACAATCTCCTCCACTGCAAACAATAACTTTAAAAGGGGAATCATTACTCCTATCTGATTCAGCTAAATATCTAGAAGTTATTCTAGATAGGAAGTTGAGTTGGAAATTGAACATCGAAAACAGATGTAAAAAAGCTTTCATAGCTCTCTATACTTGTAAGAAAGCTATAGGCAAAACCTGGGGTTTTTCACCTCGGATCATTTATTGGATATACACCACGATCATCAAACCGATACTCTTCTACGGTGTGGTTGTATGGTGGACAGCACTCGAAAAACGGTGCAGAGTAGCCACAATTGATCGAGTTCAAAGAACAGCCTGCCTCCTGATAACAGGATGCTTAAGTACAACACCTACTAAGGCTCTAAATACGTTGCTTCACTTGTTCCCTATCGATCTGGCTGGCAAAGCGATTGCAGCGAAAGCAGCGACACGCATGAATGCCACAAGAACACTGTTATCTCTTCCGACATAGACTATCATATAATTCTTCTATCACCACCCTTGCTATTCTCCTGTTCACTACCAACTAGGGAAGAATGGAAGGCAAATCTAACCGAAATCAATGGCCCTCTGACTATATATACAGATGGTTCAAAACAAGACGGCAAAGTGGGATTTGGAATCTTTTCCAATTCCCCTCACATCAATCTATCATTTAGATTACCCGACTACTGTAGCGTATTCCAAGCGGAAGTATGCGCTATCTGGTATGCTGCGAAAATTCTCTTAGAAAATCGAATATCACTAGAGGATATCCGCTTTTTCACTGACAGTCAAGCGGCCGTTCGAGCACTCAGCTCCTCTTATACCCACTCAAATGTGGTTCGATCCTGTATCTTATCTCTTAACGAGATAAGTGTTTAGAATTCTGTCCAAGTTATCTGGATACCGGGTCACAGTGGATTCGAAGGTAACTGCAAAGCTGATGAGCTCGCAAGAGCTGGAGCTGCGCAATCAAATGTTAGTGACTTACCCACAATCCACATTCCGCTCTCAACATGTAAAATGCTCATCGATCGAGAATTTCACAGCATTGCTGATCGGAGGTGGCGAGTGGAAACTACTTGCGTTACGACCAGACAAATCTGGCCATCCTACAATCTGAAACAGACAAAAACCCTTATAAGTCTATCGAAACACGAACTAAGGCATATAATATCTCTTATCACCGGCCACTGCCTGTTGGGCACTCACGCACGTCGGCTCGGGGTTCCTCAAAACGACCTGTGCAGATACTGCGAGGACGAAGATGAGGAAGTATCGAGCAGACATTTGCTGTGCAGTTGTCCGGGTCTAGCCAGAAGTCGACTCGCTCTTCTAGGCTCTCCAACAATTGACAATCTTTCAGTACTCTCGGACCTGAAAATCGAATCTCTCATAAAATTTTCGAAACGAATTAATATCTTTGATCAAAATCTACAATAAAAATCTCGGTTAGGTGGGGAAATCATTCAAAATAATGAGCTCTAGGGCAACACAACGGACCCAACTTGCGGTCTATGTGGTACTCCGATGCGGGGTCACCCTTAAACCAACCAACCAACCAAGTAGAAAAAATAAAAAAATTAAATAGAAAAAAAATTTAAAAAATTAAATGGATAAAATCAAAACAAAATTAAAAACATTAATAAAAATAAACTAATAATAAAATAAAGGAAAAATAATAATATTAAATAGAAAAAAAAATTATATAAAAAAAAAATAAAAATATTATATAAAAAAAAAAATAATTGAATAAAAAATTAAATAGAGTAAATAAATAGATTGTATAGAAAGAAAGATATTAAAAAATTTAATAACAAAAATAAAAAATTAAATAGAAAAAATAAAAAAATTATATAGAAAAAAAAATTTTATAAAAAAAATTAAATATATAATAAAAAAATAACAAAAAATTAAGTATAAAAAAATAAAAAAAAATTAAATAGAGAAAATAAAAGATTTACATAGATCAAATAAAAAAATTTAGTAAAAAAAATAAAAAATTAAATAGAAAAAATAAATAAATTATATAGAAAAAAATAAAAAAATTTAATAACAAAAATAAAAAATTAAATAGAAAAAATAAATAAATTAAATAGAAAAACTAAATAAATTACATACATATACGAAAATAAAAATTTTAATAAAAAAAGTAAAAATGAAGTAGAAAAAATAAAAAAATTAAATAGAAAAAAAAATTAAATGGATAAAATAAAAAAAAAATTAAAAAAATTAATAAAAATAAATAAAAAATTATAAAGAAAAATAATAATATTAAATAGAAAAAAAAATAAATTATATAGAAAAAACTAAATTAATTATTTAGAAAAAATTTAATAAAAAAATTAAATAGAATAAATAAATAGATTGTGTAGAAAAACAAATTAAAAAATTTAATAACAAAAATAAAAAATTAAATAGAAAAAATAAAAAAAATTTAATGGATAAAATAAATAAATTATATAGAGGAAAATTAAAAAAATGAATAAAAATAAATCAAAAATGAAATAGAAAAACTAAAAACAAAATTAGAAAAAACAAATAAATTATATTAAAAAAAATTTAAAAAATTAAAACTTAAATAGAAAAAGTAAAAAAAATTCAATAGAAAATAAATAAGTTTACAAGCCTTTGCAATATTTTGCGCTGCTAATATTGCGAGCACAGGTGTACATACATGCGTATTCATGTATAAATTCATATGCAAAACCATGTGCGCTTCTTCGTGACGAGGAACATTTGTTTTCTGTTTCTTTTTTTTTCTTTTTTTCCTTTTTTAATTTTAAGCTAAATTTATTTTACTTGCAAATACAGTTGAATTTCGCTCTCACAGTTACTAGTGTCACACTTGTGCTGCCAGCTGCCTGCTGCTACCTGGTCGCATATGGTAACGGACCTTTGACATTTCGCTAAACGGCGCTGCTTGGCACTTCAGTCATTTTTAGCTAGTTTCTGTTTTTTTTTTTTGTTTTTTTTTCACTGAAGCAAAAGGCGCAAAATTACATAAACTGGCACTCATTCAGAGCAGCAGCATTTCAAATTCACACCCACACATTTGCATGTCTACATAAATTCACGCATTTATGCATTTATTTACTTAGTTAGCATGCATGTGTGTGTATTTGCATGTATGTGCATTTGAATGTGTGCGTATGTGTACTTTCATAATGTATGAAAATCTTTAACCTTGCAACAGAATTAGCCAGTTTAAAGTTTGGCAGTTCTTCAACTAGTTTATCGCTGAAATATTTCAAGTTAGGTTTTGTTGTGATGCTGGCGAAGGAACTCAACATACAAGAAATAATTGAGTACCCTTTAGATCTTACAATCCCTGGATGACTGCATTAAATGAAAGATGATAAAATTATAATTACAAAAATTAATTTTTTTTTTAATTTTTTATTTATTTTTTTATTATTTTATTGATTTTTTAATTTCTTTATTCAGAATTTTTTGACAAATTACATTACAAATTTTTTAACATTACAGCCATGCAATTATTTGATGAGCTGAAAGATTTTAGCCTATGGAAACCAAAAAAAAAGAATTTTTTGACGTTTTTAATGAGCTCACATTAGTTTTAGGTGAGATCAGCGTGTTTGATATCACAATGGTCCATGAATCTCAGGGTATTCCATAGTGGACAACCGCTACCATCTACCCCAACCATCCCACAGCAGTTGCACAACTCCTACCAACACACCCGTTTCCTCAATAAAGTTGTACTTCGAAATCACAGAAAGCCTTCCAAATATTTTCTTCATTTTCATTCACAAATTTTATTTTAGATGGCAAGAAATCAGTATCCTGTAAGAACTTAGACAACCCTTGCAACGTCAGGGAGTCCTTCGCTTTGGAGTCCTCTTTTTTTTTGTTAGATTATATTCAGTACAGATTAGCTTGGTAATAGTGCAGCAGATCACTTTCAGCCTCTTATAAAAATTTTGAGTAACAAAATTAAAAAATATCCAAAAAAAACTGTTGAAACATTAGCTTCGTTCGCGTAACAGCCCAGTAAGAATTATCCAAAAGAAGTTTCAAGTGCTCATTATTTCCAAGAAGACCCTCGACAATGACACTGACCCTCAACTGACGGCTATGCTATCAATTATGGGAATACGCCTAAAAATCTCGAAATCATTGTTAACCAAAGATTAGTCGTAGGTAAATTGTGCGGAATGCTTCGGGCGCTCTGGATTACGCAACACTTTACTCCTCTACACATTCCCATCCTAAGTGTTAGGTGTCCTCTCTTTTGGAGCCTAGTAGTAGACGAGGTGCTTCACTTGCTGACAAACAACGGAATTCGCTGTCAGGGATACACAGATGACTTAGTAATTAAAGCGAGAGGCAGGTTCGAGAACACTCTTTCGGACATACTCCAAAGAGCTTTAAACCTGACAAAAGGATGGTGTGCTCGGGTGGGTCTGGATATAACCCCGTCCACAACAGTCATCATCCCTTGCACTAGGGAAAGAGCCTCCCCAGGAATGAAAGAGATCAGCACAGACGGGATTACTATTAGTTTGGGCAGCGAAGTTAAGTAACTTGGCCTTGTCCCGGATGCCAAGTTTAACTGGAAGTGGCATGCTGACGCAACCTTGTCCAAAGCAACAAAGGCTCTCACAATCTGCAAACGTCTAGCAAGAAAGTCTTGGGGCTGTAGCCCAAGAATCCGGAGATGGATGTACATCATGATAATAAGACCAATGTTGGAGCGGGCGCTTGGGCATCGGTAGTCACTCTCTCGATGGTGCGGGCAGCGCTAACTAAGCTTCAGCGCTTAGCATACGTGTACATCACGGGAGCGATGCCGACCTCCCCTACAGTTGCGATTAAGGTGATGCTTAAGCTGACACTGCTTCACATAGCTATTCAGCAATCAGCCAAGCGTACCCTGCTTAATATTATCAGAGGAAGTATCGGGACAGGGGCAGTGATGTCATCTAAGAACATAGAAGTGCTAAGGCTGCAGCTCCCACTTACCGAGCTACCCAGAAATGAAATCACTAATGTGATAAAATTCGAAAAGAAGTTCAGAATTGAACTGAACAATAAGTTAAACTGGAGTAGACCTGCATTTGAAAAGAAACTCCAGCAGTGAACCCCCTGCACTGGTACGCAGATGGCTCGAAGACCCCAGAAGGCATAAGCACAGGAATTTACGTCCTCAGAACTAAGCGCTCTGTGCCAATGAGCAATTTTTCAAGCATCTTCCAAGCAGAGATGTACGACATTTGTCTATTTGCAGAAATAAGCTTACACAGAAATGTCAATGGTAATCCTAGGTTTTCCGCCTGGGTTCCGACCGTCCAGTGACCGTTAAACACGGCTCCGGGTTTGGAAATTGATGGCGAGGAGTCCCCAGGAGTTTGTATCCAGCGTTTATTGTACTGGGGCCAAAAGGTTTTCAAAATAGCACATGAAGAAATGAAGCTCCGTCTTTTCTGCGCTTTGCTGAGAAATAGTTTGTGCACTTCCCCTTTAACAACAGTCAGGGGGATGCCAATGACCGGGCAGGAGGTCTCTGAGACCAATTCAGTCTCCTTCCTGGCAAGCTCAGGCAATTTCATTTCGCTCTATGTTCCTATGTCTTGGAACCCAGATCAGAGAAATGTTACTTGCACGCCCAAGATATTTGGTTTCCTTCTTACAGGAGCTTACGATGTAGTTTCGTTCTGCACCATGGCGTCGTCAGAGCCATGATCACGGCACGACTATCGGTGAAAATGTTAATATTTCCCTCGCTCCCGCGTCCCTAAGTATTCTGCATGCCTGCAGGCTCGCAAAGACTTCTGCTTGAAAAACACTAGCAGTATTCGGCAGTTTAAAGGAGATAGAGAAAACCCCTGCTTCTGATTCCATCTTGGAACCGTCAGTGAAGACAGAGTTGCAAGCTTCGGTGCAGATTTTCCTCTCGATCCAATTCTGCATATTTGGAAAGATTGTCCTAGATAGTTTACGGATAGAGAGATCTGTACGTTGTTAACTGCCCGAAAATGCTATCGTCCTATAAGTTCAAATCCTCAGTGGTTCTTGAGGAAGCGGAACTTTCTCCTCCCATATTCCATCAGGGGAGGAGTGGACCGGGGCAACACTTGGAGACAGGGCCTGGTTAACCAGTTCACGGAAGGCTCGAAGTTGGACGGTAGGGTTGGAGGAGGAATATTCTGCAAAGAATTCAGGCTAGCAGATCACTGCAGTGTGTTCCAAGCAGAGGTGGCCGCAATTAAAGAAGCAGCTGACTGGCTACTTACTTGCATAATAACTGTTAAGAAGGTAAATATTTACTCCGATAGCCAAGCGGCAATTAGGGCCCTAGGCTCTATTATGGTGCATTTAAAAGTGGTCACTCTCGCGATTGCATCAGAATTCTTCGATATAAAGATAATTTTGGTACCTGGTCATAGTGACATTGCTGGAAACTGCGAAGCCGACGAGCTGGCCAGACAAGGAACCTGTGAGGCGGTATGCCCGCGAGAGGAGAGAATCGGGATCCCCTGGACAACTTGCGCTCTATTCCTGGAAAGATAGGCTTTGCACCAACTCAGCGAGCGCTGGGTAAGTAGACGAACGTGTAGGGTCGCGAAGCCCTTCTAGCCACGTTTGGATAGGAGGCGTTCGTGGGATATTCTGAGGATGACAAAATCCCATCTCTCAAATTTCGTGGGCATCCTCACGGGGTACTTTCCGCGGGGTATACATGCCGTGAGACTCGGAATTTCTTCGAGTCCTTTTTGCGTCAGCTGTATGGAGGATGAGGTGGAATCATCTCAGCACCTGCTCCTCAGCTGCCCAGCTCTCACAGGACTAAGATTCTAGCATCTTGATTCTCACTTCTTTTCTGCACCTGCTGATATAGCAGGTCTGGACAACAAAAATCTGATGAACTTCATCAGCAGCATAAAGAGGTTAACACAACCGCAGACCAGTCACCGTTCATAGGTCACAAACACTTAACCCTCCCCACCCCTTTCCCTTTTCGTCGTACCGTCCTTATCCTTCACCTCTTTTCCCCCTCTTGCAATGGTATCACAAAGGATGACCAAACTTCTTTCGTCCAAGTGGGCTCACTCTCTGGGCAACCATTATTACCTAACCTAACCTAACCTTACCTGGTTCTTGAGTGTATCAAGAAACTTAATCTACTCAGAATGCACAATCGCATTCGGCTAATTGGAGACCCAGGACAAAGGGGTATACAAAGACAGTTCTTGGTGCATCCGACTCGACTCTGGAGTTCTCTTCCCCACATTAGCACTAATAGGTAAGTGCTTTGCTCGGATCGAGGTTTACCCTTAGAATCGATCTAATAAAAGAAAAAAAAAATAAATGTTTTTTTTTTAAAAATCAGGTATTTATAAACAATTATTAAAGCGGTAATGCATACCCAAAATGGTGCATGCGGCCTAAAAATGACGTCTCCTCTTAAATCTCCACCTAATAAAACCCTCGCCCTCATAGCAGTAAACACATTAACTAGAATCCTCAAGAACTAATTTTGCTCTTTATTTCACATTATTATTTGATAGATTTTTGACAGCATTTTTAGGTAGCCCTAATAGCCGGCCTTGCTTCCATAATTCTGAATCTGAGCCAAATTTTACTGAGAGACAAGGTAAAATAGTACTTTTTAATTTTTTATTTCTTATTTGCTTGCGAGAAAGTGAACTGAAAGAGAATATATTTCTAGCGCACATTCTCACTATATTTACAACTTCTCCTCTACATCTCCGAGCTTATTTTAAACTACATAACTGTAAAGTTAGTTGAAAAATTTCGCAATTTAAGTAAACACACGAACGGGTCACTTACCATGGTTCTGCAGGTAATTTGCTTTTGATTTTCTTTTCTGCCACAGACAGACACAACTTCAAGGCTAGTTGCACCAGCGCCATAACTCGGAGTGCGTGTGAACGCCGCACTTTCATCCGCCTCTATGTGGTAGATATTTCAGGTAGCGCGCGTATATGTGTGTGTGTGTGTTGCGCGGCCACTTGAAAACTAAAACTTGCATCAAGGTCACATTAATTCAACGCAAAAGCGCAAGCGGCCATGCGCGCATAATACGCAAAAACACCTCATACGAACTACGAGCAAGCGCAAGGCTTGCCTGCTGAAATTCATACGAATGTAAATACAAATCTCTGGCAAATGTGTTTGAGTTGCAATGCATATTTTTGCTCCTAGCCATGAATAATTGCATGCATTCATTGCAAGTCTAAAATAGCTTAACAACGCCCGTTGCAGCACACACTTTTTTTCTCACTCTACACCGTTAAAATGCTAAAGTGAACACAAATGTTTGCAATAGCCATGGCTGTTATAACTGCAATTTTACTTTCTTCTTTGCGCAATGTCTTAATTTCGTTTTCATTAATATGCTTTCAAGTACACTAGCGCGTACAAGTGTATGTATATATATGTGTGCATATGTATGAGTGCGTATGTGGGCTACTACGCTGCTACAGCCACTTGCTATTATTTTAACTTTTCCATTTTATGCGCCTTTACTCTCACTAGTTTGTGAGTTTTTCACGCGTATGTACAAGTGTGCGTATGTGTGTGTGTGCACACACTTAACCTCTTGCCTGCGGGCGAGGTGCAGTTGTGCGGCATGCTTGTTCAAATGTTCGCGTCTGTTTGCTCGTACACCGGTGCGTATGAGTGCTGCATAAGTGATGATGATGAGTCGCCACTTAACTTATGTCAGTGTCATTTAAACGTTTAACTACATGCAACATGCACACATTAATGCAATTCTGACGCAAAAAAATGCTGAAGCACACATACAGTATGTCACATAAGTGCGCGCACAGCATCACGGCGAGGAAGTTAATCAGTGGATTGTTAATTTTTTGCTGATAGGCGGCCGCTATTTCAAACATTTTTTTCTGGCATTTGTCTGGATTCATCGTAAACTTAGGCAGAGGTATTCACATAAGGCATCGGCATATTCACCAACATCAAATTCGGGAACAACCTTTTTTATCATTTGAGAACTGATAGAAGGCGCACAACTAAGGCCAGAAATCAATAAAGATGTGAAAATATGATACAATCAGGGCACTTTGCGCAGGTGGTAGTAGTAGAGCAGCTGAGTTGTTTTAATCTATTTATTTTGTCTCTAAATTAGGATATGTACAATTTTTTTTTAAAGTACTCGAAACTGTTAATCTTGATTTATAGATTTTGACATTCTAGAGACCAAAAGCAAAAGCAAGATTACTTTGAAAAATCGGTGACTTAGGCATTGAAATGGCGTCATGAAATAGAAATTGAAATTTGAAGAAGAGGCGGGCCAAAAAGCACGGAAATAATGCAACTCCCAAAACACTCATTGCCTATCAAAACTATTTAAAGGATTGATAGTGAAGGATGAAAAAAGAGAAGTGACAGACAAAACGACAGAGACTGAGAGAAAGTTATGGGATACAATAGAGACAGAGACAGAGATAGAGACAGAAAAAGAGAAGTGACAGACAAAGACGACAGAGACTGAGAGAAAGATATGGGATACAATAGAGACAGAGACAGAGATAGAGACAGAGACAGAGACAGAGACAGAGACAGAGACAGAGACAGAGACAGAGACAGAGACAGAGACAGAGACAGAGACAGAGACAGAGACAGAGACAGAGACAGAGACAGAGACAGAGACAGAGACAGAGACAGAGACAGAGACAGAGACAGAGAGGCAGAGACATGAAAGCAGAAGGCGGTCATAAGCAACTGTCTCAGCACGGCCTGCGACGCGACCATGCCTAGGTTATCGGGAAGGCCACACAGAAAAGCAGTATATTGGTGGAATAGTCACATCGCAAAAACAAGAGGGGTCTGCAATTGGGTGCGCAGAAAGCTGAAGCGAGCTCGCGGTCCACCAGCCGTCGACGCATTATTAGCACATCATAAAACCTATAAAGCTGCGCTTAAAAAAGCTATACAGGCTAGCAAAAATCGCTGTTTTAAAGAGCTTTGCGACAGCGTGAACATCGACCCCTGGGGAACGGGATATAAGTTGTAATGAGAACTATTAAGAATTCAAGAGGACTACAGCCAACGTGCACAGCCCTATTGCGAGTAGTGGTTCCCACATTATTTTCATATCAGGTGGAGTCAAATCCACGACAGACACAATGGGTGATGGCGGCTAACATCCTAGAAGTCACCACACAAGAAGTGCTTTCCACAGTACAGTACAGCGCATTGCGGCTAACAAAGCTCCGGGCTTAGATGGCTTCCCAAATGTAGCTGTGAAAGCAGCAATTAAATCGACACCCGAGGTTTTTGCTAAATTGTACAACACATGTCTCAATGAAGGTGTTTTCCCAAAAGTGTGGAAGAAACAGAGATTGGTACTGCTACCCAAACCAGGAAAGCCGCCGGACCATCCATCGTCATATCGTCCACTCTGTATGCTAGATACACTCGGCAAAATACCAGAACGCATCATATGTAACATAATGCAAGAGTTTCTAGAGAAACCAACAGGGATTTCCATAAACCAATACGGCTTTAGAAAAGACCGCTCAACCGTGGACGCAATACAAGCTGTAAAGGGTATTGCTCGTCAAGCCACTAGCGGCAGGAAATGGAAAGGTGGCACGTAGACAGACTGCGCTGTTGT